>JAUYWI010112860.1:0-21600 GCA_034780595.1 Parotoplana pacifica
GGTAGGAATCCTTGTAAATTTTATTAATTTGGTTCCTTGGATATCCTTCAAAAATCCTGCTAAAGTCCTGCAAAAAAATTTTGATAAACTGTTCGACACCCTGTTTCAGCAATGTACTACTAAATCTTCCAGCTGCGACCTGGATTCTAGTTGTTTGTTTGTTTTTATTGATAATGATCGCACCTCCTCCTCCAAACTCTGTGATATTCTTGACAGATCCGTCACTCCATTTGGTGATATCTGGTTCAGTTAGCCTGCTAAAGTGTTCGATGGTTAGTTGTTTTTGTATGTTGATGGGGTCCTCTGTAATATGAAGAACAATGTTATATCTAAATTTTATGTTTTCTGGTTTCGGAATCCAGGGTTGGAAACTGCTGGCTACTGGATGTTTCACTCTTGGATAGTAGTCAAGGTGGTTATCCTCACTACTTTTCTTTCCGGTATATTTCCAGGATCTATTGCCTTTTTGCATTGTCTTTTCCTGTTGTTATTGTTAAGTGATTCTAGTTCGTCTCTTCGATTTGCCTTTTCGTAAATGCGAGCTCCGAGGTAGATATTTTGATTAGCTTCTTTTGACCATTGGCTCAGGAGGATGGTCTCGCACTTTTCAGGTGCCAGCTTCATTTTCCACTTGTTGGCCCATTCTACCACAGCATTCGTGGCTTTTTGCATTTCTTCTTCTGCTACTTTGACCGTATTGGCTCTAGTGGTTAGGAGCAGGTCAGTATTGGGGACTTTGTATTTCTTTTCTGAGGTCTGCTATCCACATCAGGAATAAGGTAGGGGCTAGAACGCTGCCCTGAGGTAGTAGTCCTTGTCTGTAGTTTCTGTTTTTGGAGGTGGTGTTGTTATAACGGACCTTTGCATTACGATTATGAATAAATTCACCACAACATTTTATAATGCATTATGGGATGTCCATTCTGTACATTTTATTCATTCCTCGTGCTACGGCGTACACCTTAGCACTACTTTTCTTGACTTGTGAAGTCATCTCATATTGCTTTGGCATAAAATTTACAGCCGCATGCCGCATGCCAACCATCCTCTTTTTCATGGGCTTGGGGCCGCCACATTGTACTGCTCCCCTGTACCTAACTCTATACATAAACTAATGAGACAGGTCACTGGGTGGCCTTCTATGATTGATATATTATCAATATAAATTGAAGGTCATTTTATTTGTATTTAACTCTAGATATCGAATAGGCATTTTTACTATCGATACTTAGAGAGATATTTCTGTTTACTTTTAAAAACCAAAACTTTTTCCAGCATTAATATTTTACAAATGTAGGATACGTCAATTTGAATTATTTAAATGATAAATTATGGGATATCTATCTATACATTAAATATTATTTACAGAAATATATATTGTGGGAATTAACCAAACTTGTAAACAACAAAGATATCGAAATTGAAGAAAAGGATTAAAAATTATAGAAATCAGCTAAAATTTTAATATAAATAATAATGTATTTATTTCTGCATTACCGATAATAGTCCCTAAACGTTAAACTAATTATGTGAAATGTGTCCGAGGCACAATAAGAATCCGTTTTAGTTTGTTGATACACCCTGGCAACCGTTTAGAAACGAGTAACATGTGTTAGTAGTATAAAGCGACACTACCGATTTAAGCAAAATTTTGTATGATAAAAGATAATAAAATTAGATTCTGTTAATACGATGTATGGTTCGGGAGATACATCCATTTTAAAGTTATAAGATATACTTAATAAATTTGCCATTTTGTTAGTTTATAGTGCAAGATATTTTATAGAGAAATGTGAATGACTTTCTAATGATCTTAAACTAGATTTTATACTAAAAGCTATCCCAAAACAAATTCCAAAAATTCTGTGGTATTTAGGTTTGTATAAGTAGATTATTAAGTAGCTAGGTATTTTAGTACATTGAAGATAATTTTATTCATCTAGAGAAATATACTTGGCAGATAACGGTTTTTCAAACTTGATCGAAACGACTCAACCGATTTACTTGAAATTTGGAATGTGTACACCAAATTCTCTTATGGATTTTTTTGTGACCACCCACGCCTCAAGGTCACGTGATGGCTCTCAATATGCCAAAATGCATTTTTTACAAAAAGTATTTCTGCAGCTAAATGGTAATAGAAATGATTAGTATTTTGTAGATAGACTATATATTCCTGGTTTTTAAAAATATTGATCTTTATGACCAGGGTGAAACTTGAGTCAAAAGGATAATTTTGTGGCGGTTAATCAGCACTATGTTGCTAACAATTGTAGAAAATTTCATTAAAAAATATTGCTCCAAAAAAAGTTAGGACATCTAAAATTACTGATAATATGGAAATGCTGTATATTAGATAGGAAGAATGGAAAATTAATTTCCTAATAAAATGACTAGTTTATTACAATGCATTCATATTTGGCACATCTATTCTTTATCTGGTTTGTTATAAGTGTGCGGAGTCAGATATTGAGGTTCACTGATGTTGGGAATGGACCTGGCCAATGCATTAAAAATCATTTCTCTCAAATTCATTTTTAACACAAGAAATAATTCCCAAAACCACTGGAAATGATCTAGAAACTATTAATAAGCTATTTTAAATCAAATAGGGCCATTTATGTATATAAATTCAGGTTTCAAAAAATCAACTTTTTGGACCTACCCCAGTATGCAGGGCCTCATAGACAACCATAAAAGTGATGCATCCAAGTTTCTCATTTGTATGTACATCATTTCTAATATCTTCTTAAATTTAAATCTCAAATTTCAGCATGATAGGATGTTTGGTTTCGATTTTTGAGTCATTTAAGTGCTTGCCCAATAATTTTTCAAAAACATTTATGGATTTGTGTTACTGAGTACCTAATGGACCTGCACACTAAATTCGAAGCAAATCGGACAAACTTTAATTTTTGGACTTGATGACGTCATTAGCCCCTAGCTTGGCCCCATTACCGATTTTGTTTTAACTTTCTTTCGATGAATCTTTCCAAGGAACTTGTGTACCAACTTTCAGGCCAATCTTATTTAATGTACAGACAGATATCTCATAATTTATGATTTTATAATATTTCATATTGACGTATCCTTTATTCGAAATTGTATGCTTGAAAAGGTGTAAGTAAACCGAAACCTAGATCGCTCACTTTTATATTTTTCTTATTGATATTAGTTAGTTTTAAAGAAACAGATTTCTGATCCTTTCTATACTTAGAAATCCCTATCGTTATTTATTATTAAATTTAAATTGTACAAATATTTATATTTCAGATTATCCGCTATCACCGCGGAGGACATCCCTTGTGGCTTACTCCGGGAACCATAGACAGTGACGTCATGTCTTGCATCCCTCCCTGCCAGGCGTGTGGTGCTCCACGTCAGTTCGAGTGTCAAGTGACACCCCAGCTGCTGAGCTATCTCCGGTTGGATGAGGATCCCACTCGTGCTGCACCTGATTGGGGCTCTCTCTACCTATTCATCTGCTCAGACAACTGCACTCCAGGTCAAGAGGATTGCCCTGAGTACATCCGAGAGGTGCTTATCCGTCAAGACATTCAGTAAAGAAACTTCTGATGTAGATACCGATATTAATCTGCTTTTGTCAACTATTTTTATAAATTTGAATCAGGTGTCATGTTATCACTTTCATAGAAGTTATCTATTTGTTATGTCTGTTTGATCCTGTGATTATTGACTGCGGAACAAAATACTATTCATCTAAAGAACCACAAGAAAATATCAAGTTTATTTGAATTTGTGATAGAGTTAAGATTTTATAGATCATACTATATTTTTAATATCTTATTATTATGAAATTAACTGGTAAATATTTGATGTCCTTTTAGTGATTAAAATTTTGATTTGGTTGGTAGTATGTATAATTTCTGCATTTTTATTGTCTTTGGTTAATTTGAAGACCATATATTTTCTTTTGTCTAGCATTTTCTATTGACATGTGTTGCTATTATTTCATTGTCAACTATCAGTACCACAAGGTGAACTCAGAAGTATGTAACCGTTGCTACAGTTTTTATTTCCTAAAAAATAAAATTGCTAATTATTTATCTCCGTCAATGCTAAGTAGCAATTTGGTTTCACCTTCCGGTATAACTGTTGTATAGATTATGTACATAGGTATAATTTATAGATTTCTATTGTTCTGCATTTAGTTTAAAAAATCATATGGCCCAAAAAGTTCTTTTTACAGCTCTAGATACTGATTGGTGCCGTCTTGTACTGCTATTCAAAATGATTTGCTACTGAGAAGTGTCATACTTTTGAAGAAACACCAGCTGTTTCTACAATAGACTTCATCAGCTTATGATGAAGTCAATTTTGTCCGTATATATATATTTGTGTGTATAACCATGTTAACTATGTTTTGTTCATTTGAAATAAATCGATTATGTACTAACAATGTTTTGGCTTTTGTTAATATACTCGTAATTTCGCTGTTTCATGTACAGGTTCATAAGTTACAACGACATGGACTTTATGAAAATTTTATTATCACAAACACTTACAGCAATGAAACAAGATTATCAAGAGTACAATAAATATCAAATGATCACAATCGTATCTGTCTCGAAGTTTACCTTTCATTAATCGGATAGAAGCAATTGATTTGTCACAATCAAAGTACCTACCATTACAGCTGCTAATATGCTATATGTATTTACTTATGTCAGACATTTCTACTAACTGTAAAAGCAACAATTTAAAATTTCTAACGATGTGCAGCGACCACAAATGCTATAAAAGTACTTCCATAGATTTCAAATATTTAAAATTTCTAAAAAATATAATGTTTCATAAATTCTATGTCGTTGTAACTTATGAACCTTACTGTACTTGAGATATTTGTGCAATTTTAGGGCACGTTCTGAAATAAAATTTTGCCCATAGATTTCAAATATTTATAATGCAGATTGCATGCCAAAAGCGCAAACGTATACAATTTAATATATGTATATGTATACATATTATTACAATAAAATAAAAGGTGTGTGTAAGGTATACTGTAAAATGTTAAATTTTCTACTTCATAATTAGCTGTGAAAAATAGTGTGGTTGTGTGTCTTTTTATAGTGAAAACAAGTATGTTTTAAAATTTCCTTTAAATATCTCGTAGCTTTCTGGGTTTCTTAATGAGTAAGGTAGTGAGTTCCAGAAGGTAGGTTCACTAAAAGCAAAAGCTCGTTCACCAGTACGCTTAGTACACATTGCTGGAGGCTTAAGGGTGATTGTGGAACATTGTCTAGTAACCCTCTCAGTAGTATTGATCTCAATCAGGTTGGCGATTAGGAGCTGAATTATGAACTGCGCGATATGTTAGTAGGAGAATTTTGAAGAGTATGCGTTTTTTGACAGGTAGCCAATGTAGGGATTTTAAGAGTGGTTCAGACGGCGTTGGTGGCGGTGCATTTGTTAACTATCGGGCGAATGAATTCTCTGAATTCTGTTTATTGATGATTTTGGTAAATTATGGAGAATAGAGTTGCACATATCAATCTTTGAGCTTATAAATGCACCGATAAGCGTAGCGAGGCATTCTTTTGGAATATATATATAGTTTGACACACTGTATAGTTGACGAAGCCAGAAGAAGGAAGATCTGCAGATGCTTGATATATGGTCTTTGAATGATAGTGTTGGATCGAAGATAATTCCAAGGTTACGGGCGCTGTGCGCTGAATGGATTTTTTTACTAGCAATTTCAATTGATATATATGTATGGTCTGCGGTTCTTCAAGGAATATGTAGATAAATGTTTCATAAATTCTATGTCGTTGTAACTTATAAAGCTTACTGTTACTTGAGATATTTGTGCAATTTTAGGGCACGTTCTGAATTTAGATGGTCTAGTGTCTTGTTTTGTCTTTAATATTTTTGAAATTTCGATTATTTTTTTTTTATAACAAACACCAATTTCTCTTGTGTCTTTTGATGTTAATTTAATGGTTTATTTTATAGTCTCATTGAAAGTCCTTGAAAAAATAAAGTTTGGTCTAGATTGGCAAAATGTATTTTTTACATGCCCACTGGTGCATGTGTTCCCTCTTCCCATAAGTGCCTAAGTTATTTACGGGTCTAAATATAGAAGCAGTAAATTGTGCTGTATGGATGAAACAGTGGGTGTATAAATTGTCAGATGGATTTTTTTTATCGATGGTGGTAGGTATAAAACTTATTCCAATTAGAAGTTACAATAAGTATGAGAGTATTTACACTTTAATACTGATATTGTTGTACACACCAAAGAAAGCAATTACATTTTAAATAACTTTAATCATGTTTTGAATTTCAGTATTAAAATTAAAAGTACTACTTTCTAAATGAAGTTGAAAACCATACTACGCCACACCTCCATTAGTTTGAAAGAATCTTATTTTTGCATAATATGAAGATCAACACGCTATCTACTGAGAAAATTTAAAGTTATACACTTTTGTTGGTTAAAGCATGTAAATACAATTCAGTTTATAATTGTAATAAACTTGGCAACAGCCAGGCCCGTAGAGAGGCATTTGTCTCGGTGCGTCTCTCCAAACCCAAGCAAAACTGAGGCAGTTATAATATGTGCTTCAGTTGGAAATATGACGCACCCTAGAATTGTATCGACACCCTGCAAAATAAACGGCGTGTGTTACGTTTTTGCCTCGGTCTGGATTGCGGCCTGACAGCTGAAAGACGGGTTCATACAGAGGAAAGGAACCTGCAGTATCTCAAATTACACGATTTCTTGCACACAATATATAAAATTATTATGATGGTCATTTCTGAAGTTTGGCACAATAAAACTATTTTGCATAAAGTTATTAGGATAGATTTATGAATTTCCCATGAAAATAGACATCTAACATTCTTCTCCTAACTCTAGCGGTCTTTTTAATTGGATTTCTATCGACGACGATTTTTATGCACGAAATAATTAAAGCTCTATTATGTAATTTTATCTGTAGATAAGCTATTTTATTTTTTTTAATTTATTTATAAATTTAACCCAATATCCTACTAAAAGTACTATGTTTACCTATTTTTGATAATAACATATTGTTTTATATATTTCCTAGCCAAATAAAGCCCAGACCTCTTGACATTTCAAGTAATTCTGTATTTCAGATGTTTTATCTTTTACATTAAAAAACGATTCCAATATACTACAAATAGAACATTTTTATATTAAGGATTTATGCAATTTATTGACATCAATAAAACAAAATTGAAATAATAATTTGTATATTATCCAGATGTTTATATAATTTCATAACATTATAACTGTTTTTCAATTTCATTTACTAAGAGTTTTACTTGTTTTATTATCATTTTTTTAATCCTAGAGCTAGGGGTATCTAAAAAAGATATTTATTAAAATTGAAGTTGAAGATTCTTGGGAAGAAAAATCTCATTTTGAAGCGTAATTTTCTTATCGCATTTTCTCCTATGTTTAATTGTAAACTATAATGCAAGTTAGTTAGTTGAAGAAAGTTTAGCTAACACCAGCAAGCTACTCTAGGTATTATAAACAATGAAGCAGTAACGATAATTTATTTTTAAAGTTTCCCTCTTCTTCTTGAATTATGACATACATAATTATACTACTTTCATTATGCAGTAGGTAATCAACGGCATAAATTTTCAACTAGCCAGGGTATCTACACAAGTATAAATACTGTCTCTTGTAACATTTACTTAGTATCAATATACTACTTCTACGCTGCTAGCAATAGCAAGTTTGTAAAAGCTATCTGTTCTGAAAATTGTTATACATAATAAAAATGACGTTTCATCAACTCGATTCTTATAGCGAGAGATTTTACTACTTAAAAATCAATGGCTCTATTCATTGGGTAACCAATAGTTACAACAGCTTTTATGGTTGATTGTCGACTAACACTGGCAGTAAGCATAATCTAAGGTAGTAAAAGAAAGAGATGTTAGTGAGTGGTGTTGGTTGCCTTGTGTATATCTTCAGCTGTAGGTCTGTCTCTGTAGGTCTGTTCCAAATATAGTTGTTAATGTTTTCGTATAAAGGGTGAAGAAGTGTTTGAGAGAAACGAGAATTATAAAATCGATAGCTCTATTTGGCAAGGCAGAGCCATACTTTATAGCTTAGGCATACGCCTGTCTAAAATCTACCCGCGTTTAATTCTGTACAGTAAACAGAGCGACAACTCTATGTGAGTGACTCTGGTTCTTTCCATCAAGCCTGTATTTTTGTTAGTGATACAGATAGACAAAATTTATTGTGGTTAACTAGCTAGCTATAGTATTCAGGATCTAACTATACCTAAATATACGGAGAGACGGTTGTGAAAAAAGGCTCAGTGAACATTTTGCAAGTAGTAGTGTAGTTCCACCGCCAAGCTCGCAGCTCGAATCTCCGGTGGTATTCTTCAATTCAACGACGTGTCTGTTCTCTGTCTTGGCGGCCGTAGCCAGGTTCAAAATTCAGACTTAACTTGACTATCATTTGGTTCTTTTAGATTATTGTGCTATTTACTGCCTTTGGTGGTCGTTGTATAATACGCCTTGTCTCTTACATTAGCGTTTGGATTGCTAACTACGTAACAGATATTGTCAGAGTGAAAACAGTTTACCGCCTTCACAAGATGCAGCAATAGGTATTCTCTACGATACTTACCACACGACTACTGATTGTGCCGGGAAGAGTTCTTGTATAATACATTTAATATATATATATATATAATTATTCATATCACCACTTGCTGTAAACCAGAACGCAAAGAGCTTCCTAGTTTCAGCCAAACACCAGAAGAAGAACAACAACGATTTGAAGAATAGTGTAATCATTAGAAAAGGTAAATCGCGTTGGAGGGCGGCGCTGGATTACGTGATTCCTTGTCGACTGCCCGCCGACTAGTTGGTGTATATTTGACTTATTATTTTGTAATACATAATCTACTTTCTTCACGCCAGTTGTCACTGACACCTAATAAGGCTGAATTGTGACTTGATCTTTGTGACTTGACTATCTCTGTATTCTTCTCTATGGATGTAACAGCGTTCGATCTAACGTTTATGGATCAACACACGAAACTCCTGCAGTATCGTTATTGTTGAATCGGAACAGACAGCACTAGTGCAAATAAAATTAAACCTTACGTCTTATTCAACGCGCGCCTTATTTTTTACTATAATTATATCTTGTCAATGCTTAGATATTACAGCATCGATTTCCTCTTGTGTTCTAGCAGGCTGCAAGTACATTGAAGTTCCTCTTGGATTTCCCACCGAAAGTGATTTTTCATTCCATCTAGCTCGGATCCAACACGGTGTCTTCAAAGTTGAGGTGTTTTGTCACCTGAACATTTCGTTTGGGGAAATTTAACCAAAATACTAAGTAAGATATACAATTTCTTTATACCAACATGCTTGGTATTGAAAATGTGTAGTATTCGTGCAATATATGTGCCGATTTATGAATTGCATTGTATAATTTTCTTTTCATTAAAAAATTGACTACAACCACACCCTGGAATATCTACATAAAATACCACGAAATCAATATTTGATAAATACAAATTATCGTGTTTTCATAACAATTTTTCATTCTATGTGTTTTTGTGACTTGTTTTTTCTTGTTTAAACAGAAAGTGTCATTCTATATTTAATTATTAATGGGTTCAGTGTTATTGAGGCTATTTTATTATCTTGATGTTACAGAATTAATGAGTTTACTAATTAATTATTATTTCAGAATGTCATCGAAACAAAGAGCCAAAGTGATAGTTCCCACAACATTGCCTCCTATAACGGGAAAGACTTCGACCGAATTTATCAACGATTTACGACGATTACATGATAAAAATAAGTAAGTTCGCTCACTAACTCAAATTCTATTTCTATGATTTTGTAAAATGTATATCTATTTTATTTAATGACTAGGCCCTTATAGGTACTGGCCCTCCCCTCCACATTTGAACGACATAGTTTTATTTATTGGTTCAAATTGTACGATTTCTTGCAGAATAATACATAAATTGAGTTTTTTGTAGATAGGCGTTGATACAGCTGTTGAGATAATCACAAATCTGTAAACAATTTTCCGTGAAAGAATTTATAATACAAAAACTAATATAGCTCTACACGTAAAAATACTGCAGTATACTACCTACTGCATGAGTTCAGTCTTGCTCTGAAATTCCAAGATCTTTCAAGGGGTATGATAATAGTATTCAATTATGATTTAAATATCAAAATTATTACATAATATGGACGGATACCATATTTACTTTGGGACACAATTAATAGACATAAAATACGAATCCAGAGTTCACGCAGAATTTTTCGTTAACAGTACATTTTTAAATAATTTATTGATTTTTAGTTTTCTCAAATCTACATACGTATATAATTACTTTTCAGAGACTCAGGCTCAGGCTGTATTATTATCTAAGGACTTGGTTGAAAAGAATGGAAAATTTTCGTTGGTTGCTCTAATTGTCAACCCTAAATATAGATAGTTTTTATAATTTTCATTCTAACTATTTCTCGTTATTTTATAATCGGTTTGAGTCTTCAATTTCATCCAACTTTTAAGGAAGATATGTCTATTTAGTCATAACTTTATTTTGTAGTTAAGAGTAGTATATAATAAATATTTCTGTATGCTAGTCTCAGAAATGGATTTCCATACCTATTTCTTGGTTTAGACTATGTTGTTGGGTATTACGTATGGGTATTGAGTTTCTATATACGATTGATTTTCTTCAAACTAAAGAAGAAAATCCTTTAAAATATTTGTGAATATGTTTCAAATAACATTTATATTTATTTGAAATTATATTTTTACTTTATACTATTCTACCTAAAGATAGAAAAAAACGCCGTTTATTAAATGTAACAATTGAATATTAGTTAGAATTTATTTCAACATTCTGAGAATAATTACATTTAACAAGAAGATAGGAAAACAATGTTTTTAAAGGAAATGTGTTAATTGATAGATAATGAATTATCAAAGCGCGAAAAAGTACGGAAACAAGGTTTTGTATGAACCAATTTAGTTTTTTGAGATGTTAAAAGTAAACTATGTATATACAGGTAAACCAATGCATCCATATAATTTTAAAATATATCATAAATGAGTAATCAATCTAAATGCAAAAAAACAATAATTATCGGCCCATATAGATCAAATTCGAGGAGATCAAATTATCAAAAGCGTCAGCTAGACGTATAGACAAACAAACTAATGTTATATCAACCCTGACTGTAATTTGATTACTACGGTTGTTGTTCTGAAGAAGAAAAAAGGATTACTTGAAAACGTGTGTATTTTGTACTGCCTCCCTATGAAGAGCTTCCTAAAATAAGATGATTTTTGCATATGTTGTACTAATGCCTAAGCTCCCTTATTTTATAACAAAGCTTGTTTAAATTGGTTGAGCAGTTTTTGACTTTCAGAAGTTGATTCACTATTTGCAATATCTAGTTGTTTTAAATGTGTTGGCTTTTATTAAGACTAATAGATATACTTGATCTAAGGTCATATCTATTGATTTTAGAACTCCGATTCATCAAATTCCACGTGTTCTGGGTAAAGGCGTTAACCTTCTTGCTCTTTACAATTCAGTTATAGCCAAAGGAGGATTTCGAAAGGTAAAAAAGATGTCTAATATAAGCAAAAAATCGTTTTGGGGTCCTTATTATAACACTTTTTAAATCTGAATAATTTTATATTTTAGGTTAATTCTGAGTCAACTTGGTACCAAGTACTTCCAGAAATCGGTTTCTCTTCCATCTGTGGCAATGCTTCCCACGCTATTCGCTGCCTCTACCAGCGCTACTTGGAACCCTATGAGCGGACACACAGGGCTGTCCTGCAGGCCATGGGAGAGGACGGTTGGACTGGCAATCCTAATGGTAGCGATCTGTGTGGAGACATTGTTTTTGCCAGAGGTTCAAGAGAGACTGGCAGTTCTGCTACCATGGGACGTACTGAAGAGGAAATTCAAGTGTGTTCTATACTTTTGTTAATATTAATTTCTCTTTTTAATCTATGGAATTTAGAGATGCTGCGCTGTTTTGATAATATTTGTACACCAGATAGTATTTAAATTAGGTTTGTGATTTCTGTGGTACATAGGTTCTTTACTACTGTCTTTTAGTCTGATTCTGACTCCCGACGTCGTGGTTTGCGTGGTCCTTCTCTTGGTCCAGAGGCAGTTGCTATGGTCTACCGTGCAGAGTGGCATGACCTTCCGGAACACATGAGACCACTATGGCAGTTATCCACTGATCTATCTACCTTTGACGAGTACACCTCTCTGGAGCGCTCTGTTATGTCAGGGTTACCAAATGAAGTGGATGTCAGTCTCAATTCCATTTTGTTAATGTCCCATCAGACAGGTGTTATTCAACTGAATAGGAACCCTCGCTTACTTGGAGTAATTCTGGCATCAGTTGGAATATATAGTCATGGTGAGTTAAGATGAATATGAATTAAAAAGAAAAATTGTGTTTTAATACAGTCATTCCACCAGCTAAAATTTTGGATAGTTAGTCATTTTTTCACTACCAGAGTATAGGAAATCTATAGAACAGGGGAGAGTAATATATAAAAATAATGGGATACAATTGAAGTGATTAATTAGACTATCAAGTCAAGAGGTTGGTGCTTAATTATGTAGTATACCTCAATACACACATACGTCGACATATGACAAATTTTTACATTGCACAAAATTTGATTGGACTACCTCCTGGGGTCAGTTTACTCTGAAAACTAGGTATAGATCGAAAAGGTCAATTCGATTCACTTCATGTAGCACTGGGTGGGTACATTTTATTTGATAGTTCTTATTTTTAGGCTTTTTTTCCTATACAAATAACGTTAACTTTGATTATCCAAATGGGAAGTGAATCAAAGCAATTGGTTTTATCGATATTTTGATTGCATTTGCACTTTGATTGACCCGGCCCCAAGAGAATCATTGCCATTCTGTGCATATCGAGGTGTACTAATATGTACCTACAGAATAAAACTTGTGACTCGGTAGTATGACCTTACGAAATTTGGAATCCATAAAATGTTAGAATTGATACAACAAAGAAGAATGAAATTCAGTAACATTGATTTCTATGTCAAAGTAGTAATCAAATAGTTTATATTCATATTATTGTTGTCTCGATGCGTAGCTTGCTATTAAATTATTTAATGAGTTATTACAAATTTACTGTGTAAGATCTTTGGGCATCAATATTTAAAACTTTGGGAATAAAATTTAATTGTACATTCCATAATTTAAACATGTACTTTATTTTTCAGAACCTGATTCCCTTTTTAAATTACATTCATCTTGGATGAAACAAAGCCAAAGAAACTTTCTTAGAGTGAGTCTTTTTTTCACAGATGACTAGTAGTTCTTTTATTTTGTTATATACCGTTCATCTATCATTTCCCATTTTCAGTTTTGGTACGAAAATGTTGAAATTGAAGAAGGCAGACAATTCTTGTTGCCAAATGCTTTAATGAAAGGTCAGGCTGTTTTCTATGTACTATTTTTTAAGACAAATTTTTAGGCAATTAAAAAAGAAAATAATTGTAGGATCAAGCATAGATTTGTCTACTTGAAAGTCAGTAAGGTCATGTTTTAAAATTTAACAAATATGGCCATATATTCTAAATTTCCAGTTTAGAATACCTTTACATTATAATAACGGTATCTCTTTTATGCTAGATCACTACATCTTATTTTGCTTTATGGTAAGAGTAATATGAAATTTGGTACCTTAAGCACTATATAATATTCTTGCAAAAAGATTTCTACTTAACATATTATACTTTTATCTGTATTTTGGAAATTTATACCAACAAATTCTTTTGAAATGTTTTTATTATAATTAATTAATTAATTACGTAGAGTGCATAAAATTAAATTGTTACAACCAAGAAATTTTGTGATGGCCATTTTCTAATGTTCAAAATCTAAATATTACTATATTTTTAGATGAAATTTATGGTTTTATGATATATGTATTACAATTATTCTAACAATCTAAGTGTTATTTTTAACCTCAGAAAACGTACCGAGTTCTGTTGATTTGGAATTAGATTCTTGTTATGATCTTTTCAATTGGCGCGAAGATCTCAAATACTCCGATCGGGAAGGTCATCGTATTCAAGTTGTTGCTGGCATTGTACGCAATCTCGTGTTGGATGGAGGACACAACCGTCGCGCGGTATCTCAGAATGTCGAAACACTGCGATTCCTGCTGCTCTGTTCCTATGCAGCTCATTCAGCACTTCGTCAAGTGGGCTTGGAAGCATTATCTCGACTACGCTATCCAATTGAGGGGCCACTTGTGCAGGTCTTTTCCTCTTTGCTGAATCGATGTCTCCTGGGAGATGATAGAATGTTTAGAGTCAGGGGTAAGTTTCTATGGTGGGGATCATCATTTAAGTATTTTCTTGTGAGCCAGTCGTATTATGTTAGCAGAATTTGGTGATCCGGGAAAAGTAGTTTTAACAGGGTATCCAATTTGTTTTAATCTTTATTTATCAAAATACATAATAGTGAAATTTCATGAAGTCTTCTTTTAAGTCAAATTTATTGAAATTTAAACTTTAAGCAATGATACATTCATAGAAATGTTGCTACTCAACTATTTCTATGGATATACACATGCCAGCTATACAAATTGCTTCAGTATCCACTTAGTCATATGGTTGTTTTGTATGCAAACCAACATGTTAGACACTACGCATCAGATAGATCTCAGAAATATTTAAAGATCGTAGTGGGCTCCATACTTGATATACAATGGTCAATTTACCAAATCAATATCTAAATCTAAATATTTTATTGAAATGATAAGTACATGACCTAATTTTAATTCGGTATACTGACTTTATATACCTACTACATACATATGAGTTGTTATGGAACCAATAACTAGTATATTTCATTTGTTTCAAAGTTAGAAAGTTACATTGTAATTATTAATGATCCTTTTCATGTTCATTCAACCACATTCCGGTCTACTTCTTTGTTAAGTAAAGAATTTTCTTTAAAAAATTGTGAATCTAAAGATCAACGGTTGCTTATATGTTTAAAATTAGTGAAAAAAGTTGTAACAAAAAATATTAGGTAACACAAAAATAAAGCCAATTTTGTAAAACGTTAACAATATTGTTAACAAAGAAGTTTACAAAATGTAACAAAAAGTTTTTGGAATAACTTAGAAAATTGCTAACAGCAAAGTTAACATCTAAGCCAATAGCAATTGCTGGTAGCTCCAAAGTTCAGCTTTATCTAATGGACATTATAGAATCGTTGAAAACGGGCTATTTTGAGTCCTTCCCATTCAAATCTGAAATTGTTTCCAGATTTAAAATTCATACACTTTGGTCAAGTTCTGATAGTAAGTAACTGTGCCAAATTTTATCAAAATCAGTCAAGTATCTTAGGAGATACAGTATCTCATTTGTCTATTTTTCCATCATTTCCTTTTTCTCCAGCACCGATATCATAGTCTAAACATTAACCGATTTTAATTAAATTTGGCATCTATACTAATTTTGGGGCGAGTAGTAAAATATTTTTCAGATTTTGTGTGGTTGCTAGGGACGTCAAATTATATAGCAACAATGATTTTTTTTACAAATTTATGCCATATATGTAACTACACTTCTATGGGTTTTTGACATTAAAACCTTAGTTACCATATATGAAGTTTTGTTTAATCAATTTTCCACTGTTGCTAGGGACATCAATGTCGTATAGCAACAACAACCAGTTTTTACTAAATTATATCACATGACTTTTGTTACCATATATGAACCTTCATTCAATCAATTTTCTACTTAGTAACTGTTGCTAAGGTCACCAACATACAAGATTTCCCACAAAATCATGTTTTTAGGCATTTGACCACATACGACCTAGTTATCATATATAAACCTTGCTTTAATCAACTTTCCACTTAGGAACTGTTACTACGTGCTCTTATATAGCATAGCAATAAGCTATCTAACTGCTAATTTGTGACATACAAATATGATTTTATGATAATTTGCCAACATAAAACCTTAATTATTTTCATTGTGAATGTTCAGATATAGTAACTAAGGTTTTGTGGGGGCAAATAGTCATAACATCATATTTGTGTGGCACAACTTAGCAGTTAATTATTTTCGTTATGAATGTTCAGATATAGTAACTAACGTAACGGTTTTTTCCTAATTAAAGTAACGTTTTTCTGTTAGAAAATGAGAAAGAACGAAAAAATAACATTGTTTGAAGCGTTTGATTTTTTATCATTTAATGAAGGAGATTCTGTATCAGCTGCTGTGGCAAATGATGCAGAATTTCAGTAGCAAATTATTGATCGAAATGGCCATTACTGTGACTAACAAAAGTTCAAAATTAAAATACAAATAATCAAGGAGCATAAAGACTTAACATATCATCATACTTTTAAAGGTTAGAAGAATATATTTTGAGTTTCCCTAATAAGATGCTGAAAGAACGAACGCTTCCAACAATGCTATTTTTGTCATCCTTTCAAATTTTCTAACAGAAAAACGTTACGTTAATTATGTTCGTTATGAATGTTCAGATATTAACTATAGTTTTATGTGGGCAAATAATCATAAAATCATATGTGTGTGGCACAACTTAGCAATTAGATAGCTTATTGCTATGCTCTTTGGGAACACGTAGCAACAGTTTCTAAGTGGAAAGTTGATTAAAGAATGGTTTATATTGATAACTAAGGTCGTATGTGGTCAAATGCCCCAAAACATGATTATGTGGATAATCTTGTAAAAATTGTCGCTATGCTATGTTGGCATCCCTAGCAACAGTTACTCAGTTTAAAGTTGATTAAATGAAAGTTCATATATGGTAACAAAAATCTCATGTGGTCAAATGCCCCATAATTTTGTAAAAACTGGTTGTTACTATGCTACATTGATGAGCCTAGCAACAGCTGCTAACTTGAAAATTCGTTAAATAAAATTAATAAAAGTATAGTTATATATATGACATAAATTTGTTAAAAAATCAATGTTGCTATATAATATTGGCGTCCCAAGCAACCACACAAAATCTGACAATATCTTTTTACTACCCGCCCCAAAATTAGTCTAGATGCCAAACTTAATTAAAATTGGTTAATGTTTAGACTATGATATCGGTTCTGGAGAAGAGACTAGAATAGGTATGAAGTATGTAGGGTTGCTCTCATTCTAAAGTACATTATGGTTTATCTCATCAATATTCTCAACATAATTTATAGTTAGTTGTATAGGTATCATGAATTCATAATCATAATCCCATTCAGATTAGAAGGAAAAAGAAATCCTATTTTCATATTCTTGTATTTAACAATGATTATAATATTTACTGAAATTTTTATCGATATTATACAGAAACCTATGCATACTCCATATCCTGCTAGGAATTCCGTTGAATGTAAAGATCATTTTGAAACCAGTTACTTGACATGTTTTCTTCCATTGTTTTGAGCCATCAATTTGTGACTATGACATGATACTATTGCGGAATTGTTGATTGTAGTAAAAGTCACGTGCTATGTGGAATGAGGTATTAATACAATTAGCGATAGTATAATGGCAAGTTCAGTAGAAATGTGCGTTGTGTGTGATGGCTAATGATGACATAAGTCGATCCATGTTGTAGTCGTCTTGGAGTGGTTATTTTTGGCAAGCTGAATGCTAAGTGTAGTATTGCTGCTGTATTTCTTATATATAGTTCATGACACACCTTTCTCTAACGGCACACTGTTGTACTTGTAGTAATGGGTGGGTGGAGGGTTCTAAGAGTGCAAATCTTGGTTATCAATAGACACAGATCAATATCGGAGAGGTAGTGAATGAAAATTACGTATTATTGTGTTGTACCAAGTGGTGTGGATGGCTACGGCATAGGTACAGTCGACTAATACAGGGATACTATTATCCCTACCGATAGTAGACATACGTACAACACAAAGTCAAACTGAAACACGAGTACTGTAGAACGCGGCGAACTTTAACCGCATTCTATCAGCTGGTTTTTCCTGATTAGTCACGTGATTTAAGCATGTCGTTGGTTTGTTGTTGGTTGGTTACCTTGGAGAGAGGTACCCTACATGCGTACACAGATTTTGTTTAGTTAGCTATTGTAGTTTTTGTGTAGTTTATACATATCGGTGTAACCTCTTCTGCATCCAGCTTACTATAATAAAGAGGGCTGTTAGCTAGCCTACCTCCTAGGTGTGATGGATAAATGAATGGGGTTATACCCATTACTCAATATTAACTAAATTACCAGACAAGACAATGATGTCGATAACCTAGCCAGTCAACACCTTCTGCCTAATCAAGATCCAGAAGTTGTGCTAGCGAAGAAACATGAGAATTCCGAATAATGCTGGGTGGATTTAGCCAGACTTTAATTATTTAGGTCATCGTTTCAAGCATCACTGTTGTGAATGGAAGTTTTAGCCTTGGTGTGAGTAGAAAGAGGAGAGAGAAGTAGTCGGTGACGTATAAGTGAGAAGGTTGTCAAAGAAAAGAAATGATTGGGAAATTAATACCCTAGTACCTACCTGACAGTTTAGCGAGTGATATTCTGCTGTCCTAGTTGCTGGCATCTCCTGCCAAATTACCTAGAGTTCGATATTTACGTAGATAAAGAAAAGAAACACTTTGTCTTTTGCTACCAATGCTATCGACATTCATACCTAGTGCTCGCTCGCCATCGACATTCGTCAAGGTGACTAATTGGAAATGTCAATTGGATTAGTTTATGCTGGCTTTGAAGATTAACCTTTTCTGGCTGAATGTCTAATCCAAGTTTTCTTTAAAAGTACTACCAGTGACACTAAAGTAGGTACATGAATATCAAGAGCATTTGGCTTTGCTTACTGGTGCCTACTCAAACATTGTCATTTTCCAACGCGACGTTGATCTTCCTGTGTAGTAAGTAGCTAGATATGCATTATGAATTACCTATTAGATACACTCCCTGAACTGATAAGTATATCGGCAGAGAAGGTAACTATTTGATAAAGCTAATGCAAATCTAGAGATGCCTGGTATAATCAGCCAGGTACACACGTACATTTATTTATTTACTAACTTTGTTTCTAATTGAAGAGTTCAAATTATCTGATTGGCTGTTCAGAGTAATTGAACCAAACAAGGTAAACGTTTGTTTTTCTATGTTGTACCTACTGTTAAGATGCATCTGCCACCATCGCCTTGTTCTGAATGAATTGTGGTATTTTAGAAGAATTCGCTGGTACTGGGTGGATATCCATGGCTAAAAACTTTCAAGATCAGTCGCGCGCCTTCTGTGTAGGTATGCACTTTAATTTCTTCATCACTCAGCTCAGTCGGTTGTTGTTGTCACGTGTCAGTTTGATCCATGTTTACTAACATGTGTTGCTATGGCGACTGCGTGAACCTGCTGTGGATCACGTGACACGAGCCAAGACGTTTTCTTGCTTGTTCTAGCGGCTAATGATGTCTGAAAGAGCTAGTATATATTTGGTGTGCAGCTCAGTAGGTATGTATTTTGGTGAATTGATGTACACTGGGATTGGAATTTTCAGCGCAACAATTGCGAATTTCGAATCATAAGAAATTCGATACTTTGGTTGTCTTTTGCTTTCTGTATAACAATTTGTATTTTTGTTGATTTCTGTATACCAATTTAATTCCTTTTGTTGATGTTGATTTGAGTAGGCTAAGAGTGTGATGGCATGCTAAAGTAAGTCATGCTCATACGAGAATAAAAACCTTATGAATGTGAGCTTATTTTTAAATGTGCAGAAACTTCTTGTTAAATGTAAACTAAAACTCATTGACCTACCATATCTATTTTTTCTACAGATTTTATGGTTGATTTGATATGAATGATTGTCTTTACACTACTTGTAGTCATATTTTCATGCTTGTAGACAATTTTAATTTATAGCAAGTATTACTGAACATGCTTCTATCATCGTTAATTTTCATCTGTAATTTTTGTGCTCTGAAACGTGTTTAAAATTTACAGAGAATCAATAGAAAACTAAAACAAAGAGAATACGTTTCATCCCCAAATAGAATAATTAAGCATGATATGGTTGCCAACTTTGTAAAACTAACTTTTTATAGTGTTAAAAATCACAAAATTGTAACTCTTTTATTTTTACCTAGACATGTTTTAAATAATGTGATTTTTAGGATCTGTATCTAAATAGCAAACAGTAGATAGGGCTTTTTTACTTACTCGAAGTAAATTTATGGGACGGTAATTCAGGCCATTGCAAGTTTGAGTATACATTACCAGATTTTGTGTATGTAGATTATTACTATTTGCTCGTGTTTATTGTATGTAAACATTAGGTCGGCAAGCCCCACCAGTCTACCATAATATCCTCCATGACCATAATGCCTACGCATGTGTCGATCGTCTTGATAAGATATTGTTTTTAAGTGTGAGTGTCGATTTTTGCACATAAAGTAATTGATTAATGAATCTTATTTCAATATTTCTGTGTGACCGAATACTTTCTTATAACAGACATTATTTGTTTCTAAAGACAACTCTTTAATCGTTGATGTTTTCATATATGAAACCCTATGGCATTTTACTGTTTACAGTTTCCAGATTCTGTATATCCTTGATGGTGGAGCAGTGAATATTCTAAAAAAATACCACATTTTAATGGTACTGATAAATAGTCGTCATACTTTTTTTACATAGCTTTAAATACTTGGCCCAATTTGGTTATTACCTCATTATGCAGTCAATTCACCTATGGTAATTTTTGTTGAATATGCTCATGGATACTTTCAGGAATTCGGATGCTATTCTAATCTTTTATGTTTGATTTTAGGTCTTCAAATCATTACCCAATTGTGTCAAGTTGATCCTGAGTACATGTGTGTTGAATCGGTTGCCTTGCAAAACTCCCTTTTCTTTGCCCACAATATAGAGGATGCCTGCTATGAATCTCTCATCTCTATGCTATCACTACGTGACCTTCACATAGTAGTCTCAGCTTTAGATGCTGCTTATGCCCTCTCCACCCAAGGTCAAGAGGTTTGCTATCGTGTGGCGGCCTGCTGGCATGCCTTGCCTATTCTCACCACACTCCTTACACTGGAAGCCCAAGCTATGGGTGCTGAAAGTCTAGTAGGGGTGCGTGTTATGCAGGGACCCAGTGGAAATACAGTTCCCTTTTCAGTAGCAGCCCCTACCTCCACAGGAATGTCTGCTAGCGCCCTAATGCCTCCACCACCTGTCCCCCAATCATCTACTTGTCCTGCTAATGGAACGCCGGCATCCGCGGTAGCAATGGCTCCTGTCAGCAAAATTTCCGCTGTTCAGGATACTAATACTGCACAGGTAAAGGATCGATCATATTAGACCTAATTTATTGCATTTATTTTAAGGAAATAAATCAAAGCTTTTCCTGAAAATTTGGATTTAAATAAAATATATCTTCACTAATTTGGGAGATTGTCATTAAATTTTGATTTTACAATGTTACGCTTATACAGGGTGTTCGAAAAGTCACGCAAGTCAAAATATTCAGAAAAAGCGCAAAACTTCATCAAAAATTAAAATT
>JAUYWI010112861.1:0-10795 GCA_034780595.1 Parotoplana pacifica
GTTTGTGTAGTGTCCGAATGCTGCTTCCGATATATTCTTGGTGGCATTTGTCACATTTTATCGAGTAGACGCAGTTTTTTGCTGAGACAAAGGTCATTCCGCAATTTGCAGTTGTTAAGATTGCAGATCGGTCGAGTTTTGCTTATTTTCAGGGCGTTGCGTAGAGTAGTACTTAGTATGATGTCCACTATTCAGCGGAACAGCTTGAATGGGCCGTGTCATTGATTCGGCAAACGGCAAGCAACATTCCACTTGAACATACTGTGTCTACACAATCTTAATTGTTTCTATTAAATCGGCAATTGAGGTTGGCTTTAGAGCAGCTAATTTTCACCTTCATGTCGACAGGCATTCTCATTCACATTCAGGTCAGGGAAGTTCCCAGGTCATGGCATTAGTCATCGTAATAGTGGTTGGCCTCCAGCCAATGCTTCAGCCCGTTGATAACATTATTCGCATTGTGAAAAGGTGCGACCTCATTAAGAAATACAGTGTTGCATTGTGTAGAGGCATCATCCACATTTTCTGCAGAATATCCAGAGAAATGTTTGATAGACAGACATATTTGGTGGAACAAAAGGTAAAGTACAGCGACCACTAGCAGACAGTGAACCCAATACCATTACAGAGGGAGCGTGTTTTACCGTTGGGCGCCACAACGCGCTGGTTGTAGTGTGAATGAGCCTGAAGGACGATGAAGGAATTGACGTTGGCTGTCAAACTGTTTGAATATTGATTCGTCAGTGTGAACCACCTTCCTTCAGTCTGTAGCTGTCCATGATGGGTGTTTCATGCCTTTTATATTTTTGGGTGAAAAACTCGTTTTGCCAGGCGGGACTTTTAAGTCAGACTCCAGTTGTACCCTTCTTTGAGTACTTCTTCGACCAATTGTAACATATTGTGGTGGCTGCAAAGTTTTATTTCTCTTGAGGTCATTGTGGGATGCTGCTCATGTTGTCGGTCGGAGAGGTGGTCCGTCTCCTTGGTCCCGGTGGTGATGGCCGAGCACAGCATTACTGGGCTTCAAGCAACCGTTTAAAGTACATAATGGAACACAGTCGATTGATTGACATTAAATGTGATGGTAATAGCTCTTTGTGAATGGCCTTGTGTTCTTAACACTTCCAATTTTTCATCATATTCTAATATTCTGACAGTATATCAACTGTGACAGTGTTTAGTTGACATACATTTTATAAAAATAAAATTAATGGAATTTAAGATTTTTTGCTAAATAGTGATGCTAATATCTATGACCGAACTGTAGGTATATCAACAACTACATTACATAGTCTTCCACCACAATAAATGATAAGGCGCTCAATATAATAGCCCATAGCTACGTGTGGACAAAAGATTCCACTAGGAACTGTAACAGTTAGATTGTGTCCATTCTTGACGACGATTTTGAACACGATAACTGCTCCTTCTACTGTTTATCTTTCTAAATTGACAACAGTCAATTCTTTCAATAGATCGATCAATATGATAAAATGTGAAACCTGATATAAGTAACAAATAGTAGGTACAAATGTGCTTACTTTGTATTCTGTGATGTTTCAATATTTCAAAGAAATGAATATGGCACCTCGGAATATAAAAAAAGTAGCACTTGTGAATGATTCTAATATTTTAGGCGTAACTTTATCATCTTGATTGAATTACCTACATCTGACATAATCGACTTTTGATCCGTGTTATCTATCGCAAAAGTAAAAAATGTTGAATTAAAGAGCTTCGACAGTTTGAGATAATAGAATTTATTAACATCCTCAATCTTTACCTATTTATAGCTATATGCATATACTATGATCTATCTTAAACAAACAGCTACCGTCAAAAATAAAGCTATTTAGTTTCAAATAGAAATTACATCAAATAAATGAACGAAATTAAGCAGGGATCACACGAAAATATAATATTGATGTAGCATCTATCAATCAGGCAGGGATCACACGAAAATATAATATTGATGAAGCATCTATCTTCAGTACCTACAAATTTATTCATAGTTTTATAGTTTGTGAATTTGAAAATTTGTAATTATGATGTATGTACATTTGTGTTTTATGTGTGATAATGGAGTTTCAGTGATTGGTGGAGTGTAATTATTATCACAATGAGATTTAATATCAGATAACAATCCAACATGTTTTAGTAGATTTGCTTTCAATACAATTCAATTTACAGTTTGTGTTATGATTGGGATCAGAAAAATACGCACCTAACAATCACAAATAAGTCAAAAGTAAGCTCAATTTCCGATGCGTCAATGAACAATATTGCCAATTTCTGTGGAACAATTATCCAACATCGCTTCTTAGGTTTATTCTCATAGAGAAAAGTAGTCACCCAGCAAATAATCCAGAGATATTCAGCATTGACAGTTCACTTAAGATGTCTTGACACAAAGCAAATATTCCCTATAGTACCATTAAATAAAATGTTATATTGTAGTTTTAAAATTAAAATAGTTAATCACCTCTTGTACTACCTATCAAAGAGAAATTGCAGAGTAACGCGGCTGTTTGCACCAAATGTCACATATTTATTACAAGTGTGATCATGACTATAATTTTTGCTCCACACTCAGAATATGGAACGACAGGACATTCATATTTTAGATTGGCCGAGGAATTCTCCCGGCTTAAACCGATGTAATTTAAACTCCATTAGAATAAGTACAATATCGGCTAACTGAGTTTGAGGCTTTAATTTCCTAAACAATCAAACAATGGCATAGAAATGGCAGTAAAGTTTCCAATTCAAAATTATAATTGAGAGTACGCCAGAACGACTAAGGGCGGCTATCATCGAGGGAGCGGAGTCAAACACAGATTTATTGTTTATGTAGTTGCTCTTTTATAAATATGTTTTCACGTGTGTGAAGTGAATACAAATGATTGGAGTTCATTATTGTATAATTGCCATTTTCTCATTGCAAAACAGATGTTTACAAACTAATAGTTTTACAATGTGACCAATGTTCTAAAACAGACAGCAGATTGATACAACATTGACATACTTTGATTAATACTTTGAAATTAGTTGTTTAACAAAATATGTTGATAAGGTAATGATAGCATTTTTCAATGTTAATTGTCAGACATCGAAGCAAACCTAGGAAACAGTACACTTGACACAAAGGAGATACCGATGCCAAATTGACAACTATAATTGCAGTTAGACAACGATGCAGAAATAGCGTAAAAAATCATATAGCAATTCGGCATTGACAACCTTGACATGATAAAAACAATCTGAAATTAAAGAAAATTCAAAGGAAATCACCGAAGAAAAAATGGGATGTGGAAAAATTCAAAAAATGATTAGATTAAGAGAAACAATAAATGGAAACAACTGAAAGCAACAATAAATACATCTCCTGAAACTAATATTGGATGACTAGAAAAGCCCAAACGCAAATCAGTCAATACCGAAAACAGACAATGAATCTACAAAAAACTACGTTATGCAATGTTAATTGGATAGTTTTTATTAATAATACATAACATAAGACATAATTCAAAAAGAATATTTAATATATTAAATCGTAGAAATACTTACTTTTTCTTCGTGACATTTTCCATTTCTTGTTTTCAAATTTATTCAAATTTAAATAGTGCCTGCTATCA
This sequence comes from Parotoplana pacifica, assembly GCA_034780595.1. NCBI lineage: Eukaryota > Metazoa > Platyhelminthes > Proseriata > Otoplanidae > Parotoplana > Parotoplana pacifica. Next base: position 3,636 of record JAUYWI010112861.1, read on the forward strand.
CATGCTTCAAAAATCATGTTTAGAATACTCACCAAAAAGTGGAAGGTAACACATTGGACACAGTCAGTTTGTATTTAGACATGTATGCGCACTAGGGAAGCAATAGAAACATTGAAAACAATCCTTTATCGATATTGAGAAGGCTTTTGATAATGTTAATTGGTAAAACTCTTGGAAATACTCGGACAATTATGAATTCACTACATGGACAAACCCAACATTTAAATCTCCACCTAAATCAGGAAGTGACAGTGAGAATAGACAATGATGAAACAAAACCAGTAACAATTTTTCATGGATGCCTACTTTCACCGCTATTATTCTCGATATACACCGAACGTATGGTGATAGAAGCAATTGACTAAGAAGGAGTAACAATAGGAAAAGAAATAACTAGATAAATGCAATTCGTAGACGTTCAAACAACGATAGCAAACTCAGAGATGTACAAAGCCTGGTGGACAACTTAAATAGAAAATGGAAGGATTCAACACGAAGATAAAGTGAAATAATGCGATTATAAGAAATTGGCAGGAAAAATGAACATTACACTTAAGAAGTTGAACAAGTCAAAACCTTCAAATACATTGGAGCAATTGTAACAAAATCTCCTCATTGGCAAAAACAGCATTTATAAGAAGAATAAAATTACTAACAAAACATTGCCGAAGTACAAAATCAAGAAGATGAATCTATGTAGTAGAGAACCATAAATGGAGCGGAAGCCTAAACGCAGCAATATAAAGGCATGAAGAAAATTTAAGGGCTAGAGATGTGGATTTGGAGAAGAGTGCAACAGATAACATGGAAAGACATGAAGACAAAGCAAGATGTACGTACTCCAACAAATCAAAGAAAACGCAGCATGTTGGAAACAATAATCAGAAGAAAGAACAATTGGTTAGGACTTGTAATACGTGGAGAAGAAATGGTCAAAGCATTTTTGGAAAACCAATTACCAGGAAAACATGGAACAGTAAAACCAAGAAAGGGGATGTTAGAAAAATTCAAACAAACACCTATAGAGAATTGATGGACCGGACATCAATGCGAGGAATATTAAGAAAATGAACCTATCAGTAACTGCTTCGGCACAACACGCCATAGAGGGCAAATATGTTTACATAAATCATAATGAGAAACTTTAAAATTTCCATGTAAAAATCATATATATTGTATCTGAAATATTCCTATTCTAAACTATGGCACACCGCACCGCCTGTACCAAGAAATAAACTGAAAAGCAAAGAATACCAGTACCGGTTTCTTAATTCTTACTTTACAAATTGAAAATAATAGATTTTTTTGCTTGGTTAAAATTAAACAGATTTCTTAAAATAAAACGGTTCTTTTTTAAATTGTGTATATTAAAATTATAAAAATAAACAAAAACAAAGAAATTAAAGGATTATAGTTTAATTAGCAAAAATATATCACAACGGTAGAGAGAAATATTTTGAACTTTTTTGGATAGTAGTCTACCTAAAGAGTATCATAATTTATATGAATTAGTAAGCAATAACGAAACACACAGGAAATATGCTACGAGTCCACAATAAATACATAGATATCGACAAATCTGACATTCTTTTGAAACGCATGTTTTGTCATTAGAAAATCATACTGGTTTGTAATATAATACGTGCATGCACTACATATGATAAGTAATAAACAAATATTACACAAAAATATACAATTGATCATTAAATTTATTTAATAAATTATACAAATAATAAAATATATCGTTTGTAGACTATAAACCAAGGAACAAATGCTAGACATTATCAAGTTATATTTCAGAATACTTTTAAATGTGTTGTAAAAGTTGTCGAATGCCAATGGAAATGGTATTGTTAATGATATTAGCTAATAAAATATTAATATAAATATACAAATATTAGTGCTACTGAATAAGTGTACTTAATCAATGCAGCATGTTGTAAAAGTTGTCGAATGCCAATGGACATGGTATTGTATATTATAAATCATACCTAAACCTTTTAACAACAATCTTTGTTTTCTAAACTGGTCCGTAAGAATATTTTCGATTTTTTTTGCTCTTAAATCTTAACCTTTTTGAGAAACTGATGACATGATTTTGTATAATAATTGGACTTCACAGTGATGTAAGCATTATTTGCTGCAATATCAGTCATATTGGATACCTGCTGGTTTTTCGGTTGCAGGAAAAGTCTTCCACACAGGAATCCATCACATCCACACCAACTTTGCCTCTGTTATAATCAAAAATTAATCTGGTTTTTGCGTCCAACCGGTCAGATATTACATTCTTTGTGTAAAACGAATTCAATAAGAGAACATTTTTGTTCTTCTTTGGACAGTATGATGCAAGCATGATTCGGTGGTTGGTTGAAGTCCCATAGAAAGGGTGTGCTGCGAGTACTTCCTGGTATTTGGTAGTTTTCATTTCCTTCGGTACACTTTGATGATTGGCCATTATTGTTCCATTGCAAGTCAATTTTAAGACAAAAGATCAACCACTAGTTCATACGAAATGAAATACCTGTCAATGTAAATGTTTCTCTGTGTATTGTAATATGGTCTTGCTAAATCCATAACAACATTTTTGGCAAGTCCGAAAGCTCTCTCACCATCTCATCCAGCATATTATGCAGTACCATTGAGTGCGTATCCATTCGCCACATCACAGATCCAAAATATTTGATACCATGTAGGTACGTCCAGGTGCATAACCGCGATAGCCATGCAGTTGTTCGTCAATCGTGAGAGAATCAGAGGGTGTGTAGTGAAGTCATACATTTTGTTGAAATAAGTACCAAATTTCTCTTACAGCGGCAAGGTTGTCATTTTGTTGGCGTTCTCTTTGAGTAAATTTATTGTCAAAAGGGATGCTTTGTAAACTGTACTTCATACGATTTTTAGAAATTGAGCAACGGGAGAAAGGCCTGCTGTCATTTGTGGCGAAGAGCGATAAGAGTTTGGATAAATTATCACGATCAGCACCAGCGCCAATAATGCTATCTATTTGCAAAATAGTTCTGAGAATAGGTTCACTGTATTCTGTGGTAGGATTGATAAAATCTTGTTATATTTCTGGGAAGTAGACGTGCAGCAGGAATAGCAGAGCGCCATTGTATGCCAGAAGGAGGAAATATTACATCTTCTTGTTGATTGTCACTGCTGATTGACAAATTTTGTTCTTCAATTTCTCCTTCGCTAGGCTCATTGTATACCCTATATCAGCCTCATCAACATCCATGGCGTCGTCATCTGCATTGCAAAATTTTCAGTTGGATCAGATTAATTCTGGAAGTCCAATTCACTACTTGATTCTACATATAATACGACTGACTACTTAGTCAAGACTAAGGCGGCGGGCCATGATGTCAGAAATAATAAATCAAAATAGGTCTGAACGGTAATAGTGTAAAAACACAAGTGACAACTCTGTTGAATGCCTTACTATGAAATTGCCTGCACTGAATCACAGTAGTTATGTGCAACCAATAATAGCGCAGTCGGGTATAGGCTTTAGTGTCTGCACTAAATAATAATTGTCTAGCACAAGCTATTATTGTGAATGTAGAGATCGATAATTGTAGTACCATATCATCGTTTAGGTTTGTCTACACAAGTACAGTCGGGTTAGAGAAATACATGATAATGGCTGCACTAAATAACATTTGCCATTTTCTAAATTAGGTGTGTCTACGTATGTAGACAGCCGGGCCAATTAAGTATAAGTAGTGATAACTAGTAAAATATATGTATGATAATATTATTGCTTTATCATCAGTTAGAGAACAACAATTTAATGATGGATTTCGAATAACAACACCACATGATCATATGTGTTGTCTACGTATTATGTAGACAGGGAGGCACTTGAGCGTTAATGTGTTAAAAAGAGCAGTAAACTTTACTTATAACCATAATGTGTTGTATTTTGATATAAGCAAAGCTTACAGCTCATTTTAAGACTCCAAAAACTAGGAACTGCGTTTTTCAAAAGTGACAAAATGACATACGTTAGCTATGAAAAACAGAGACGATGCATTCAATTAAGTTCGGTGATAGACGTGCCGAGTTGAAATAATGTCAATTTAAAATAACGTTCTGACATTTTGAAAATCGCTAAAAATGTCAGCTCTATTGCTCGAAAATTTCTTTTCTAAGTTCTAAGTTGCCGTGTTGCGATATCTCATGCTGATGGTGTTTAAGATTAAATAGTTCACTTTTGATTCGATCGCAGCCACTACATCGTTGAAGTATCAATAAGAGTGTTTTCGATGTTCTCGATATAGTCACCTCTTTTAAGAGAAAAATACAACTCCACGACCATTGTCTGGGTGGGAGATCAAAATGTCCTTGTTGGTTTTACGTTTTTTAATACATAGCAGTGATGTGGTGGGAGTGAGACTGTTAATGGGACATTTAGACTTACCAAGTAGACTGGATGTTCTGACTAAATCACACTTGAGTGTTTAGACATCAGATGAAGAGTTTGCAGATAGCTCATACACTAGTTGATGGAAAAGTAACTCGATTTATCATTCTAGTGATTCTTGAGACTGATTGTTTGAAGCTATGCCGCAATCCACGGCATAAAGCTTATTTTTCTAAAATAATTAAAGAATATGAAAATAATTTGTTGAGACGTTTTTCAAGGTCAATAAAAGTGATGTTAGCGCTCCATTAAGGGCACATAAAAATGATTGCCATACTAATTGGAAGAAAGTGTTTTGCACTTACTTAAACATACAGATAAGTGTGCAACTATAGGGACAGATATTACATGATAAATTCAGACTATAATAAGTAATTACGGTAGGAGATGAATGGTTGTTCATCATCATCGATTGCGACTTGAAGAAAGTTAATGTAGAAGTTCATGGTGCGACGATATTTGGACAAAGCATATTATTGACTAATTTATTGTAGAATAGTTGATTGGCTTGGACATTTTTTTGGCAGGTTGAGACGGAAGACGATGTTCTAATTTATTTAATATATAACGCTTGGGAAAGGAATTATGTAAATAGGATTATACTACTTTAGATCTACATAAAACAGACTACAATGTTTGTGAAAGAACTGTGGGTAAACATTATTATGCAACCATACAATAATTAGTAGCCAATTGATTTAAAATTATATTATGCTTTACATTTTCTTATTGTAATAAATAAAACACATCATAGTTCTAAATTACAGAAGGCAATCAAAAAATGTACTCTGTGTAAAAAACGAGTAAGGAAGCAATGTAAATGGTGTAATTTCAGATTGCCTATCAATTGTTTTGAACAATGGCACAAATAACTGCTATCTATGTACTTTTAGCGTCAACAGATATTTTGTCTAGGATTGTTATTCACCTAGACTATCCTATTTACTAATATTCTGAAGTATTGCTCGCGTCTTACTGTTACAACTAAACATTTTACTGTTTCATATAATGTTCCAAAATCGGTTGAAAAGAGGCTACTTTATAAATCTAATATGTTGCGAGATTTAATAGCTACTAATAAAATTAATCTGTCAAATGAAATAAAAAGCAACACAAATACAGTTCAAATTAATTCTTTTACACCCACAGAAGGCGAACGCTTATTTGACTTAACCCATTAACTCATGGAATAATTTTTTTTCGATTTTTAAATATATTTTTCTAATTTTCATTGTAATAGAGATTTTATAATTATTTTGTTAATATACCTTGTATAATTATATTTATGCATACGTGACCATATGGTCACACTAGGAACTTGCGTACATAATTATTTGTACACATGTATTGAACATAATAATTTAAAAACTGCAGTAACATAAACATCATGCTATTGGATTGTCACAAGGGATATTGTATATAAATGTTTGTGATTATCACTAGAATAAAACGATAATACAATAATAGTTTTACTTGGTATGGTACCTGGAAAAGCATGACATGCATAAACCAACATCACATTTGGCACATTCACTTCGAACTACTGAAGTGCAAAATTGTCCCACACAACGACGTCGCGTCGCTTATTTTCACCAGTTGGTTGAATAAAGTAGTGACGGAATCCATCAAAACGACTTCTCCACCACGTGTTCCATCGGTATTTGATGTTGCTCTTCCAGATTTTTTAGCAGGCGAGCCAAGATTCAGATATGCCAGTGGATAATGGACCCCGACCTTTCGGTGCAGAGACCATGCATTCTGCAGTGCAGTATCAATGACCCATGAGAAGATGGGAAAGTACCATTTTTCCACATATATGAATGCGGTAAGTATTGACATTCTGATCCATTTGGTCAGTTCCTCCCATATATTTGTTGTATTGACGTACAAAATTAGGTCTGTATATCCCAACTCTGGATTTTTTGGATTGCGAAAATTGTTGACATGTTCCAATTGGATGGATAGATTGGCAATTTAAGGCTATGGTGACGACTTTATTGTCTTTCCAATGGACAATGAGCATGTTATTCGTTGAATCAGATGCAAACTTATATGTGCCACGTTCTTGTTTCTCCAATTCATTTTTTCTAGATATAGTACAACTCTTAGCGATTCGATTCTCTCTGATAGAACCTGTTCCACGATACACTCGTCTATGCAGTTCTAACAAAATCATCGGAGAAGTAAACAAGTTATCAAAATAGAAACAGAATCCCAAATCTTTATTAGGTAGCTGGTCAGTAAAGTGGAGAAGAAGAGCTGCACATTTTCCTACTAGTTTATCGTACTGCTGAGGACGATTTCCAAAAAATCTGCCCTGGTAAATTTCAAAACTAATTAGGTAACCATCTGGAGTATCATTATAATTTCCAAATTTGGACTGCCTAAACCCTTAGTGTGACCATGTGGTAACACAATATTTATGTTAGCATCTACTGTAGGTTGATTTTAAAATAATATACCAGTCTTAGATAAAACGATATTGTTATATTACTCTACGGTACTATTGAAATGTGTGACTTACTGTTTTGACGGTAAGTAAATATAATTAAAACAAAACAATTAATTAAAACAATATATATATATATACTACTTACTTATCAATAATTACTTAATATTTCTCACTGATTATGTATATTATTATAAAATATAAACGTTGCAAAAACAATACTTTTACGTGACCACATGGTAACACTAGGAGTTAATGGGTTAATATAATATGCTAAATACT
>JAUYWI010112872.1:0-10794 GCA_034780595.1 Parotoplana pacifica
CAGATACTAGAGGTTGTACTCTTTAAAAACTCAAAACTAACTAACGCCTACAGAATGTTTGGGAGAGATAGTCAAGACCATAGAGTAATAAATGACTATCCTGCACTCAAGTCCATAGAGTATTAAATAATTGACTATTCTGTACTCAAGACCATAGAGTAATAAATGACTATTCTGTACTCAAGATCATAGAGTAATAATGGCTATTCTGTACTCAAGACCATAGAGTATTAAATAACTATTCTGTACTCAAGACCATAGAGTTTTAAATAACTATTCTGTACTCAAGACCACAGAGTAATAAATGACTATTCTGTACTCAAGACCATAGAGTAATAAATGACTATTCTGTACTCAAGACCATAGAGTAATAATATACTTAAAATTCATATGTGATTTCTCTGTCTTCAACTTAAATTTCATCCGGTAAATGTATAAACTTTTATAAATGTCGCAAGCAATGTTCCCATATCCTATACCTACACAGTCTTACCTTATTTTTGGACACCGGTATCAAATCGTAAGGCTGAAAGTGGCGCTGAGGTCTCCGGATAAAGTACATGAATCCTACTTGATGCAGATGGAAGCATTTGGCAAAATAAATCACAGCCTCACGTCCATTCGAAGGTAGATTCTCTTGTTTCTAAGAAACAAACAATACCAATTTAGTTGTTAATCTCTATTAAGCTGTAAACTTCTATAATATTTCACACAGTGTGTGGACCTTTACATGAGACGTATTATGTGGGACTATGTGAGACACTTTATATATATGGGACACTATATATGGCACTGTATATGGGACGCTTGATAAGGAATACCTTATATATGGGACAATGTATATGACACCTTATATGGGACACCCTGTAATGGTACATCATATATGGGACAGCCTATAATGGTATATCCTACATGGGACACTCTTAATTGGAACGTATTTATCATTTTCGGTTAAAAAAGGATTATCTTACTTTGGATTTTGATTTAGGAGTTGGTCTTGGCGTAATGATAGGACTCGATTCGGGCGATAATTCTTTGATCTCATGCAATTCACGATCCAACTAAAATATGTAGTTTAAATAAAACAAAAATCGAAGTACTAAATTTTGATTATGAAAAGTAAATTTCAAAATTTTATTGTGGATTTTCATTTTCAAAAATAGATAAAATAGCTATTGTAGCTACCACAATATAAGCGGACAAAATAGTCAAGTTGGCATTCAAAAATATTAAAACTGAACAAAGTTGTCTTAGAAAGAAACCACACCTTTAGCGTAAATAAAACACCAAGAAATTGAACAATGAATGCACTGTACCTACACACATATGATGCATCTGTGGACAAGGACCTACTGACCATATGAGTAAGGATTATTCATGAGTATATTATTCATGAGTATCAGCCACTTCTTCCATATCCTGGAACCGTCGAGGTAGAATTGGAATGTTGGAAGCACGCAATAGAAGCAAAGGCCATTACTTCAGAGACTCTTCAGGACGCAGTTAAAGAAAGCAAGCATTTTTATCCGAATATTCATTCTGTACTAAAGGTTCTACTGACAATGCCCGTATCTACTGCTTCCGCAGAGCGCTGTTTCAGTGGACTCCGCCGTCTCAAGTCGTATCTCCGAAGTACTATGACCAACGAGCGACTGACTCATTTAGCACTACTGCATATTCACCAAAATAGAGATATAGACATTGAAAAGGTGATGCATGATTTTAATGCAAGTGGACAGAGGCGCATTGTATCTCTTTTGTAATTAAAAAAAACAATATATATACAAACTATCTGTCTGAATACTAAATTTTAGGTTAATTCTACTTTGTGTACATTACCTATTTTAAACTACTTATTGTTATTCACCAAAATAGGCGAGTTCTACTGTACTTATTGTATTTAATTCGACGTAACTAATTATCTCAGTATACTTTCGGGGGGGGGTTCGCCTCTATGGTTTGTGCGTACATTTTTTGAAAGTCTGCGGGCGGGCCTGCAATGTATGTTTCACCTACTAATAATTATGTGCTAAATCACATTGAACTTTTAAAAAAATATAACTGTTCAATTATTTTATCCTTCTGTAACGTTACTTATTTACAGAATCTTAGAAGTGGCCGGAAACTATAAAAAGGTTGCGGAACACTGTCTATAATGATGTCTACATTACCAAAGTATCCGATTGCAAGGATAAATTAACTGTATAATAATACTTTTAAGATATTGTTAGACTTATGAATAAAATGTGTTCGATTTCATTTATTAAGATTAAATAGAATTTTTAAATGCTCAACCTGTTTATCATTTATTCCCCCCCCCCAAATGCTTTGTCACATATGTTATTTTTTTCCTTAGTCAACATGTGTAGAATTAAGTAATTTAGTAGTATACGTTTATATAAAGTAGTCATCGTAGTATTAATGTGTTTGTCCCATTTAAAATTTGCTTTGATAGTTACGCCTAAGTAGTTGATTTAATATTATCTTTCTCCGATAGTTGATTCTTTGGGTTATTTTTTACCCAAATTAAAATGTTGTTTTGCTTATGCTAATCGTTAATTTGTTATGTCTAACCATTTAACACATTTATCTAACATGTTATTACAGTTTTGTAATAAATTTTTAACAGAACAAAAATGTTTGTATCATATGCAAACAGATTAATATAGTTTCTATCTGCTAGTATTTTAATATCATTAATGTAAAGAGAAAAGAAGTGCTGAAAGTACCACACCTTGAGGAAATCCAAATTTGATTTCTCTTTGCTCAAAAAAGCGAATTTCCCACTTGGGTAACACAGTGCCTGTTTGAAAGATAGCTTTTTATAAATTCATTGTAGGGACCAGAGATAGTAAAGATTGTATAGAGCATTGACTCATCATTTTTGAATGTATATATTTTTATAAATAACCCAATCGCTTTAAAATATTATTTATAAAACATAACCAACTATTATAAACCACTAACTCAATTTATATGGTTATTGACTACTATTCTTACACCATATCACTGACACAAATATTATTATTCATCATATGATTAAGTGATATATTACTACATACAAAAGGTTCAACTAAACTGATAAAATAAGTCGATGTAAGTGTAGGTATCGAATATCCTGTATAATATTAAATGCAAAGCTAATTTTGGATATGTGAAATGAAATGAATTAAATATTATGTATTATAATCTGTACAGATTATGTTTAAAACAAGATGGGATTAGGCAAGAGCAATTGACATTTTAAACGGCTTAAGAATTAGGTACTTAAAAATGATGTTAGAAATAAAAAAAGAAGTATTTGGTATTACTCTACTCAACCTAATTCTCATCGTAAAATAAATGTTTCAGTTTGTCATAAATCATAATTGAAATAATTAATATTAGCAAGATAAAAATTCCTGTACAATTTCTCTTGTACAAAAGACTTATATGAATGTAATAAACATTATGTACATGTATAGATAAAATAGTATAAAAAATATGTGAAAGCTCTGCTCTATGGTAGGGACTTCTTGTGCCATAAACCTTTCATTTAGATACAGAATGTCATTAACAATATTATCAAATAGATTACTAAAATCCAATAAATTTCTGCATATTTCTACGCTGCTGTATTAGGTGATCGTATGTCTTAATCAATGTATCAGTAATACTGTGATATTTTTGGAATGCTAAATGCTAATTAGTAGAAAAATTGGTAATTACTACAATTTTGTCTAATACCGCCTCGACTAGAGTACACTTTCATGGATAGCAAAGTTGACTACCTAATTGTATTAAAATAGTATTCACTTCACCGGCTACTTATTTTAGTAACTTTTGAGATATATCCTTTGGGTATTATCCTATCCTTTGTTCATTTCTCTGTTAAATGTTTCAACAAGTCTTACACTCATCTTTTCCCCTATAGAAGGTGTTCAATGAGCATATTTGTAATTTCAGTACCATTTGATTTTTTTAAATTACCAGTGTCAGGGAAATTCAAAATTATTCAACATGCTTTTCAGTTCTTATCCTTAAATTTCTCCCTAGTAATTTTGTTCTAGACAGTTTTTTCCACTTTAATTGTTGTAATTAACATTTTCTGATAAAAACTTGTATTTAGATCTTTTAATGAATTTTTGAATTGATGTTTGGTCTTATCATTGAAAACCTTTATGTAAGGTCAAATATTAAAATCAAATTTTTTTCCTGTTAATTTGAGTAAAAGTACATAAATATTCACTAGTTTGATGAAAGAATATACCCCTGTTTATTGATAGTTTGTTCTTACTCCTAATGTAGATATGGTCTATCTCAGTAATTCTAGTATAAGTTAAATACAATTTAAACTGGTTATTGCAACATAGTTGTTAACATTGCTATCTGAATTTAATTTCGAGAGGTCAACATTCATATCAACTGCAATAACTAATGTAGAGGTTTGTGGTATGCTGTGTATATGATTTTTAAGAATTGATTTAAATTTATTTATTGACTTGTAAATTTCGTTGACACATATAGGGTGTCATAAAAAGGGCGTTTTTGTATTATGATAATTAGATAGTATAGTATTTTCATCAAATTTCTATGAAAAATCAGTGGTTTTAAGTTTTTAGTGTTGTACATAAAGATAGTGAACTATTCTAAGCAAAAGTGATATGAATATATATGTGCAAAATAAAGAATGGATCACAAAACGGAATGTGTTAATTATTTTAGTAGTCCTTGGACACACCCTATACATATGAGGTTATCTTTATAATGTACTTTGATAACAACTTTTAAATCGATTTATTGTTTTATGTGGTTTCAACGGTATCATGTCTGATACTGTGTTTTACTACCACTTTATTATTACTGGGACATGTGTCTTATACGTAGTTGTTAAAGCAATTAAAGTCCAAAGATGATTTGACTTTTTAGTATATTAGGAATTAGCCAGAATTCATTGGGTTTGTCAGTGGTTCTATCATATAAGTAGCTAGGTCTCATATAATGGGTTTTTCGGGAATTTGCAGTGTTGGTATCGTACTGTTTAAAGATGGATTTGAATCAGTTTGTTATTCACTAAATAATCGGGTATTAGCAAGTAGTAAGATTGTTTATTTGGACAATATTGTTCAACAGTTTATTTCATTCCACATTCATTTCATTTGATCCAATTAAATTTTTTTAAAGATTTTCAAAGTTCGTATTTCGGGCCATATCAACAGAGGATCCTTTCAATAGCTACTACAGTATCAAATGTCGCTAACACACGAAATTTGAAGAAAAGAAATTAGATTCAAATGAATTGCAATTTTTCTCAAGTAGTTAGATTTGTTATGAAACAACTTCTATGTGAAACAATAAAATATTAGTACTACAGATTCGGAAGTTTTAAAAAAACAGAAAACTATTTTAATAAAGAAAATATACACAGCATACTATAATTTCTTTGCAAATTATTTGTTTTTAAAGGTGTTTTCCGGAGAAACAAAGGTACTGAAAATCAGCTTCCAAAAAATAAATTACATAACTTTGTTACATTCCAAGAACTCGGTATCGTCGCCACTATTATATTTTGTAATCTCTTCATTGGCATAACTATGACCAAATGATAATTTATAATTGATGAATTTTTTGTCAATCACTGACAAATATCTATTAATTTGAATAACCGTAACAGCATATTTTATCATAGCAGAAATGTACTTTTTATAATATGGTTCGGAATCCACAAATCAATAACAAGCCTATGTAATTTGAGAAATATCTATTGTATTTCCTTTTAATTTGGTAAGCAAAAACAAAGGATAAGTAGGTATACAGGACAAAGTGAATTTATCAATTCTATTTTTTTAATATTTGACAGTCTAAAAACACTTACTACGTATAACTTAAAGAGATAAATAAAATTATTTAAAGAATGTAAAATAATAGAGGTACAATAATTATGTATTCATACACATTAAAAGATTTTCCATTTATGACATCAGTAGCTACATGAATACTTGACATGGCAAGATCAGAGATTAATTATGCCAGGTGTCCGTCCAGTAGAACACAATACAATAACAAACTAGTGGAACAAAACAACTGATAATAAAGAAACAGGAAAAACTACACCAGTACAATAGATTTCACTCATTTTAACTGGTCTGCACAAGTTTCTGAAGGTTATACAACAAGGTGGCAATAAAGTTACCAAACAGTGAACTAAGCTCATTAAGTCAATTAAGCTGATGATAGAACACAGTTCTCTGTACACCTATAGCTTAGAGTCTGTTTTACAATCTGAATGGAAACTTTATTGCCACCCTGTATATAAGGTGAAATAAGCAACAGCATTTATAATATGAAACTGTGTTATCCATGGAGGACTAAAGGTTACCCTTATTCCTCAATATTTCGGCAACTGCATATGTACCACTCCTAATACTGTTATTCGGGTATTGATGCAAGTTTACTGCTGTAAGTGATATGGCACAAAGATCAGAATAAATAGATCAAAACATGCGATTTCAAATCATAGAATATCCAGAAAAATAGAACGTAATTAAGATCGTACATCAAAATGCTGAATACCCTGCAATAAAATACTGGTCTGCTACAGTAGTTAGACTGGAAATCTAAATTACTGTAAAATAAAAATTGTATTCCATTATTTTCATGTACTACTGCCAATGTTCATTCTAAATTAAATTTTAATATAGATTTTTGACACCCCACATAATAAACTTAGATTATCAGTCTACTAGAACACAGTAGGAAAATATATAAATAAGCACAGCTAATAACCGCAAGAGATTTTCAAATTTCTTAAAAATGACAAACCTGTCACTCTAGGAAATACGAATACTGTGTACAGTTGCATAGAAACCAATGAAGTATGATTAATTCAATTAAAATTTGTATCTTTATGGTATATTACCAGATAATAGAGTAGATAGTTTGTTTGTTTGTAAGCTATTAACTTTAAAATGTAAACTAACTAAAATAGAAATACATAGTACTGTCACCAAATTTCGTGAAGGAGAAAGCACTAACCTACATGCTCCATATTGTGGTGAACACACCACTCTACACTTGAAAAATACTTAAACCCCTCCGAGTAAGGGAGGGCGACTCAACTTTCTAAAAGATTTCAAGTATTCAATTTTTATTATAAACATGGACCGCAGCGCAGCGCAGCTCTGTCGAAATGCAAATATATTTCCAAAAATATACAACTGTCATAGATTCTGAAAGATATTTGGGAAATTATAAAAAAAGAAATAAAAAAGATTAGAAAATAGGAGCCTTATCGTTCTCACTAAAAGGAATTGCCACGTACATAAGGGAATCACCCTAAAATATTTTTATTGAAATTTTGTTGAAATTTGACCGGACGATAAACATTTATTAATTACCAAGCGTAAGAAAAATTGGATAGGTCACATATTGAGAACAGATTACCTACTGAAAACAGTCATTGAAGGCAGACTTCTAGGGGAAATAAGCCAAGGAAACCATGTTAACGGATCTTTTATGAGTGCCATATTCAGATCTTAATGAATTGGCACATAATACGGAACAGTGAAATCCATAGACCATTATTTTGTTTCTGACATTTATTGTTGAACTTTAGAATCTAAAATGGAAACAATCAATGACTAAATTAAACATTATCATAGATACCTACCAATTACAAAACAGTTTTTGTCTTTACTAATATTAAAAAGGTCGCATTCATTAACTCTTTAAAAAAACAACCCTTTTTACAGAGAGAACGACGAGGAAGTATATCCACCAGGTCACAATTGACACTGATATGAAAGCCCAAACTGAAAGCGCAATGTTCAAATAACTAATATACACTACCATCAACAATGAATAGCAAATAGGATATTAATACTCACAAGACAGGAAAAAATTAGATGCTAACCTAGGCAGATTTCACATTAATCATAATATCAAATATAAATGGTAAAATTAACGTGGCTCAGTATTAGGTATCTAAAATAGAAACTTCGCTCAAAAGCCAATAGATACCACTTAGTAACTATACTTTATTAGGTGAAAAGATCATAGAATAGAAATATGTTTTATAAGATTGTTCAAAGAAATCCAGTACACTAAACAATAGAGTAATAATTATACAGAGGTCAGACTCTTTATACATTTCATAGAACTTCGAAATCTGGAGATGCTAGCGACGATATCTATGAATGCCTACTACCCTTTAACATTTCGGATAGGAGAAAATACAGCTTTTTTTGGGAATAACTATTTTGCACCTTAAAATTTTTACAAGATATCTCAGATTTATATCTACCCAATTAATTTACACAATTTGATACTTTTCTCAACATTGCTTCATTTCAAAATGGTGAGTCGTCAGACCTCACGGATGGCTTGAACCAAGTTTAACCTAAGCAAAGAAATTACTCCGTGCACGATTCCAACTTCTCTTGGTATTATTTGATGTTCTGATTTCAAATATTAAGAGTTAAAATCGATGTGTACCATGTCCATTATAGAAATTGCTGAAAAAGCTAGAATAAACAAAATTATGGACTGTCGACCTGTAATAAACAAAACACAGACACTAAAGCCTGTTCATGGAATGGGCCAAGAGAACTCACTGACAAGGCTCAGGACAATGTGCATTTTTGGAGTGACACTTTCACTGATATAAAAGCGGCAATCAATGAATCTCTGAATTCTTGAATTAGAAATTCATAATCAGGTTAAAGAGCAGCCTTCCACAACAGTTTTGAATGATTTTAGAAGAGCATAATGATGGAGACAAGTGGACACATAGCCAATAACACTTCCAGATTGTTTAGCAAGATTTTTGAAGAATTACCTGTAAACGGGCCACCAAGTTATATGTCACAAGCATGCAACCAATTTTCACAGCCTGATCATATTTTCTCCATTTCTTGTTAGACACTGTTGACGATGTCAATAAGTAGGTAAAGCTCTGGTGGTGGCATAATTAATATAACTGGAGTAGTTCCATCCAAATGGCCGAACAAATTGTGATCAATGACACTCCCAAACTTCTTTGCATTGCATGTGTAAAAAGCCCAAAACAATTCTTGCAGTGATACGCAACCTGAAGAAAGTTGCCTTTTTCAATGTCGCAAAAAAGGGACATGGGTGTAGTGAACCACAGGACATTAACCCTAGCACGAGGTTGATCATCTTTAAGTCGGCTGACACGACATGGATAGAAAGTGTATTGAGTTTGAACAGAAGCCACAATGTTGTAATACTTACGTAGTTTTCAGGAACACCAGGACAAATCTTTAATACCAATAACTTCTTAACAACTCGGTTGCTAAACTTCCGTTTTGTAAATCCACCAGAGTAGGATGACCTTCCAACATTCCCTATGTTATTCAAGTCATCATCAGGACAATGCAAATTGAGACATATCACCAGAAATTCACCGCCCCTATCAACTCCTATCTTTTGAAAAGACATAAATATAAATAATTATTACCAAAGGTTTGAGACAATTGATTTTCTCAGAAAGCCACCGAGATAGGATTTTAATTCTTACACATCAAATAGTACCAAGAAAAGTTGGAATCATGCACGGAGTAATCTCTTTGGGTTAAACTTGGTTCAAGCCACCCGTGACCTCTGTATAATAACTAGGTACATACATATTATAATATTTGATACTAAACTACGCACCGTTAATAATAACCACAGGTAGACTAAGTAATGTAAAGAGATCACATCGGAATGCTGTGTGGTAGATATTATGTCAAACGATTGATTGCATCTCAAACTACTGCCGAATATCGATTATTCATACAAAACAAGATAATTGTTAAATGAAATATAAACCGAGGCCAAACAATATTTCATTGTCTGCTACCAGTTCAAAATAGAAATTGAGTTTCTGAACTAGCGTGTCATCCAAACAATATTAATTAAAAGAATCGCATTCACAGAAACCTTTCTAACATAATACCAAAAAAAGTAGAAGGTTACAAGTAATGATGTTTAAATACAGCAATGGTATAACAGCTTCCAACCTACCTACATGTATGTAGAGCAAATAATGAGCGGTGAGGGAGGTCTCGAATACATCAGCATTCCGCAAACTCAGTTTTTAAGGCCATTGGTAGCCTTTACACAATGGCTACATAAAATATCTAATGTGATCTTTACAAGAATTTGTGTGGCCTTCAGAATAGTTTAAAAATCTCAATACAGACTTAATTTTAGGTGACATAGAAATACCTAAACCGCTGGCTGGCTTCATTTTGATGTCTATGTTTAACTAATGGTGACCTTTCTTCAAAATAAAATTATTTCAAATTCGGCTCTTGACGACAAGATATGAATGAACTAACCAATAAGAGCAGGCTATCTATTTGTATATATTTTTTGGTTTAATTTTCCGTTTACCCTCAAGACAAGGACGGCATCATTTAGCAGCTAACAGAAGGGGGGTATAAAATACAAAAATAGGCAATAACAGTTTGTTATCTTTAAAAATAAGCAAATAGGCAATATCTCAACAATTATGTCAACCAAGATTAAATAGTTCAAGTGAATATCCGTTGAAATCACAGAGCTGTGCAACGAGACTTGTGAACAACTAACTACGCAGAGCAATACGCACCACCGCCATAATGTAGAAATCATCGAAAACTGAGACAATATCTCTAGGTTCACTCGCTAATTAGTCTGTATTCATGCAATGCGTTAAAAAGGTAATAATAAAAAAACAGGGATAATTTGATACAAATATACTACTTATTCATACTACTAGCAAATGATAGCCCAGGACAGCTGTTTCGGCCTTGTTGGGCCTCATCAGCC
>JAUYWI010112883.1:0-10794 GCA_034780595.1 Parotoplana pacifica
AAACCCCCCCCCCCCCCCCCCCCCCCAGCTACAAAACCGACATATGGCTACTTTAGTTGATTATCACACTCAGTTAAATTCACGTTTATCAACTTAGAGTAGCTTGTTTTTTTCTCAAGAATACATGGTGTCAAAAAACGCCTCAAAACAGATTGAAGAAGAGTTTCAAGATATTCGTACAAGAAAGGAAACATAGGCACTGTGGTTTGGAAAAGTCGCAAAAAAGGTTATAGTAATAAGGACACCGATTTAAAGAAATGCAGCTTAGCCAAGAGTAAAGGATCTTTGACGAATTCTTTTAGGGCAAGGAATACTTTAGTTGAGATTTTAATCTTTGTATCATTGACAAAAATTTCAGGTGAGACACGATTAGAATAGCATGTTCACAAACTTTTGAATTTTCCAACCATCGTACTGCACAAAATTTGAGTGGAAATATAGTTGATTCACTTTTGCTTGTGTACAAGGCTCATCGTGCAGGGCAATCTTTAAACAACCAATAAATATTTCGAAAAAACGTATTTATTCTCCATTTACATTGTGTCTCCAGCCTGAAAAGCTCCGTGAACAATAGGAAGGCCACAACTTCCTATCTCAATGATGCTAACACCGTTCATGGTTGACATTTCTGAATTCCGTAAAATTTCCAATTTACAGATGGACCATCCATCGATATTTTCAGTATTTTTGTAAGTGGTATGTCCTTAAAGCCAGACTTAAATGCCTCATTAATATGAAAAGCAGTTGCTCGACCAAGGAAAACTGAATTGAAGAATCTTGTTTCAATTTTTTCATTCATCTTGTCCCAGTATCTCATTATCAAATCCATTTGACCTTCTTGAAAGGAAGTATTCAAGGACTTATCGAAGCACACAAAAATATCATCGCAATCAGAAATCGTAGATAAGATGTTTTCTTTAAAAAAAGGAGCTAAACCAAAACATGTTATATATGTAAATTGGGCCCTTCCTAAAGAAAAATGCTTTCATGATCGGGAAACATGGTGCTAAAGACGTCACCAATATGGTCACTACTACGATAAGAACAATGTTTAGCAAAATCCAAATCATGTCTGACTTCAAGACATCGTCTTTAATAAAAAGCTTATTAACACAAGATATCGTTTTCCCGGTTTTACTAACATCTCGGTTTTTCCCGAGCGCGGAAACCATGACTGTAGTCGACATGATGGTTTTGAAAAGGAAGTATTAGAGGCTTTCATCCCTGGTAAAAGAAGAAGAGGAAGGCCACGACACAAGTGGGAGTCATTGAAGCTTTTGGCACGATAACCCAAGCGAGAACAGCAACAAATAAGAAGCGGTGAGAGAAGCTGCGCTATAATCAGAGTTTGCTTTGATTTTGTTTTAATGCCAACTTCATGCCAATCGTTTGAGTGGTGTTTGAACGGTCAGGTGATACACCAATAGAACTCCCTACTCCCGTTTCTAGCCAAGGGTTAAATAAATATTACTAATATGGTAATTTCGATAAAAATAAATTTAGCACTTAAAGCTAGAAAAAAGGGTAGTATTCAAAGGACTAGTGGACCACCAACAAAAAGAAATTGTGACAGCAACATTTTAGTAATAAACCGCCATTAAAACTATCCATCACAATATTCAAAGTAAACTTTAAAAAAACGAAATGATAAATTGTACTAACCCTAGAATAGCGCCTGAGAAAGACATAAGCATTGGGCCGATAAACAGCGAAATCTACTTCCTTCAAAAGATTCTGTTCAGCCACAAGAAATTGTTTAGGAAGGTAAGCCTCATCAGTAATAAAAATGAGATTTTCTATTGTAGGAGGTTGTCGTTCTTCATATTTGGCTGCAACCCAAATAGCAGCACAAGCTATCAATTGGATGTCTTGTCTAAAATAAAAACAAAACACTTTCACAGCGTGAGCCAATCTTTTGCAGATAATACACCTAACTGGACTTTAGGAAAGGAAGATACTTTTCCAAATTGAATAAAATTGAATATCTCTTATTATGCTTATCTGGAATTTAGGTACTAAATTTTCTCAATTGGCGAATATCTCACTTTTCTAAATTCCAATTGCAAAAGATTTTGTTCAACCTGTATTTTACAAACAAAGTTTAGAAAACATGTAAAAGCATCTCCATGTATACGTTATATATATCAAATACTAATACAGATAGATAAAAAAGACAATACCTATTAGACAGGAAAGATTAAACCTATAAAACACTCATTTAACATTAAAAAACATAAAAGACCACGCTACTTATTTGTCAAATTTTGAGTTTAAAAATAAAAAGCAAACAAATCGAAAAATAATGCAATAAAATTGATAACAAAACAATATGATCACCCTAATTCAATATTAAGTTAAAAATCTGTAGAATAGCATGACTCTGGTAACTAATAAACGAATTTTGATTAAACCTCTAATTTGGAGCCCAAAAATTGTCAATTCTATAAACATATCTATGGCAGAAACCTATCTATGAGAGACTACATTTCCACAACACCATATTCGCCTGATATAAATATGAAGGTAGCGAGAAAGAACACTCACTTCAACAACAATAAAGAAGTCGGGGACTATGAGCATAATTTTTGGCTACAGTTGGCCATGTGAAGAAGGAATTAGAGATGCAAAGCATTAATGATTATATGAAAGAGACTCTTCCAGCATAAACACACCATGTACACAAATAGACATCTGAATGAAAAATGACAGATTTTGGATACTTAGGGAAAAGTTTCGAAGATCGTTTTTGGCATACATTTTTTGATAAACTTCTGAGGAAATATTTTTATGCTTAAAAAACACCAAACATTCTCCCGATTGTCTGGATTAATTAGAATATTAAATTAGCTTTCTATCTCAATTAGTTATTGAGTTACAATGATCTAAAATTAATTAGTCTATTTTGGTATTTGGACCTGACATTTCCGATTTTGCCACTGGAATTCCAGATTGACCCCATATTTTAAAATGGCTGTTAGCACTGATAGAGGTTAGGGCAAGGCTATTATTTAATATTGTAAAATATATATATCATAGATACTAAATAATATGTTGCCAAAGTTTAAGTGAGTCGCTTGAAATATATGGGGAAAGTTTTGAAGATCGTTTTTTTGGTATACATTTTTAAACTTTTTTTAATAAACTTCTGAAGACTGTAACTTCATAACGAAATATTTTTATGCTTTAAAAATAACACCAAAGATTCTCCCAATTGCCTGGATTGATTAGATATTAAATCAGCTTTCCAATTCAATTAGTTTTTGAGGTACAATAATCTAAAAGTAATTGGTATATTTCTGTATTTGGTCCTGGCATTTCCGGATTCACCCCATATTGTAAACTATTGCCATTGATAGAGGTTATGAACAAGGCTATTATTTAATATTATTAAAATATCTTTGTCATAGATACTAAAAAATATGTTACCAAAGTTTATAAGTGAGTGGCCTAAAAAATATGGGAAAAGTTTTGAAGATCTTTTTTTGGTATACATTTTTTGATAAGCTTCTGATGGCTGTAGCTTCATAATGAAATATTCTTGTACTTTAAAAATAATACCAAATATTCTCCAGATTGTCTGGATTAATTAGAATATTAATCAGCTCTCTATCTCAATTAGTTTTTGATTTACAGCCATTTAAAGTTAATTAATGGACATATTTCCGGATTCGTCCGTTTCCGGATTCACCCTACCCCTTATCCTTATAGTAACCACTCTACTCAGAATAAACCTCACGTTTTATAGTTCTTATTAAATTCAAAGAAATTAAAATATTCCATATTAACCATTTTTTAAATGCCTTACGGTTGTTTTTCTTTAGAAGACAAGTGGGAAAATCCACAATTGCCTTTTCTTAATACTGAAGAAATTTTTTCTCTATGAAACACTTCTGAAAATAGATAATAACACACAAATGTCACAACCTTATCAATAACTAGAATTTAACTTCTTAACTATATTCAGCAGCATATTCACGCTCGACATCATAACAATTTGATTGCACTATTTATCTTTGGAACAGAAAATAAAAGTCAACAGCTATGGAATCATCATTGCAATTATTACACAACAAAAATAATGCATCACTGTTCAAATAGGCTTTCAACTAACATATGTAATTGTCAGTGACAATGTGCAACTGAACTTGTTCAGGGTCATTCAAAACGTTAACTGAGAAAATAAGTGGAAGTATTATGCAAAATAATTGAGTTTGTTTAACATTTAGACAATATTTAAAACCTTTGAATTTATAATAAAGGGGGATAGTCATCGACGAACTGGGATGCATTCATGTAATTATTCATAAATCAAACGTATATGAGCTCGACAAAGATATGATAACTAAGAGTATCAGCGAAGGATTAACATACCTACTAATAGTAATAATATAGATGAGTACATGTTTTCTGAAGTGTATACAAATGTTTGAAATTTTAAAAACATTTTTATAAAAATAATAAGGAGATTTATCTTTTAAAAACTTACCTAAGTACATTTTTTACACGACTGAGATAAGAATATACAAGTGACCAAGCAAGATAGAGAGTTTCATGGTTCAGTTCATAATTCTCTTGAAGTTCAACAAGCCAGTCAACAAGAGTTGCCAAAACTGACTCATTCAGTTGAGGATGAGAGTTATCAACCAGAAAATCACGACATTTGTTATATTCCTAGAAAACAAAAAGAAATATAAAAATTATGATATGTCACATTTATGAAATTATAATACCTGGACTTAAAAATTATAAACCTGATGTTATAGGGTCACCAGCTAAGGTCCACTATTGATTCTTAAAATGGGAAATCTTCCTTATTTGACATTGGGAATGTGAGCGCCAAATTGGGACTCCCTCCCCCAAATCAACAAAGGTTACTGGTTTATACTGAACTTACTAAATTCTCTCTGTCTTGCTCATTGAAAAAAATTTCTATTAGATAGTCAGTGAGTTCAAATGCTTTCTCTCTAGAGTCTCTCCTAACCATGGTCATTGCATAATCATCTTTTGAACACCGAAACCTAAAACCATTCAAAGCACTTTCTCCCTGTGAAGCGGCAAGCATAATGGATTCAGCAACCTAAATAAAACATTTAAGACGATAACAATATACTAAAGTTCAAAGAATAACTACTATTTTTAAAAGTAACGAATTATATATTTGATCACATATTATACGTGTTACATGATAATTTATTTATACAAAATGCTATTACTTACATAATATAACATTTTTTCATTACAATATTTTCTAATGTAAGTTCTTAAAAAACTATCGGTGGTTATTCAGCCAAAGACCTGGAGATTTTTATAAAAGTAATGGTTAATTGCCCTTAATTCTGGTACACGAACTTCTTTGAGTAAATTTGGCATACTGGGGGATATTCAAGAATATACTAAATAATACAATCAATTTTCAAAACCTTAACACTTGTAGTGTGAGCAAACAAGCATCTCGACTTTTATGTTAAATCATAATGCTGTAATCAACAAAACTAAACTACATTGTTCTGTTATTGATTAAACCTAACTTTCTATTAGAAGACTAACAGATCTGGTTTAATGGTAGGTACAGAAATATTTACATGGACATGATGGTAGGTGCAATCCATAGAAATAGATTTCTATAAGTAATGTGAAACCAAGTTGCTAACTATTACTAGGTCAGTACCTTTTTATAAACTAAAATATTCTAAATTTCAGCCCAATTCATGCACTGGAAGTGAAATATTCTAGGGAGAGGAAGGTGTACAGCCCCCATTATCAGTGGCATACACATATAAGAAATGTTTATCAGCAAAGGCTTAATTGTATATAATTGAGATATACAAAATCAAGATCATGGAAAATAAACTCACATCTCTAGACAATGCTGTAGTGTGTGAAGATTCACTAGGTTCTATCAAATCGCTTTGAACAATGTCAAATTTTTGTTTCTTTGATTGCTAATAATAAACACATTAAAAAGTGAAAGTTTGTAACCATTCCAAAATAAACATAGCAATGAGTATAAAGATGATTAATATATACTGTATATATAATTGAAAGTTAGTCATACCTTAACTTTAGTACTTGACAACTTATCATTATTGCATTTCTTTTCATCCCAACTCTCAGTTGAACTCTGTGAACTAACAAAACTAGAGGATTCTTGACTACCTAAAAAAATTGAGAATTTGTAAGAGCTATAGATTTAAATATGCTGAGTCAAAGAAATTTAACAGGGTATTGAATGATGTCCCTAACCTATTTTGCATGATACTATCTTTTTTGCTTAAAACTAAATTTATGACTTTTATCAAACATATTATACACCAAAATATCAAAATAATCAATTATTAACTAATACTTTATAATTAGAAAGTTTGAATAAGAGTAATTCAAAACTTGAAAATATAAATACACACAGTGTGTTACAATGTATGTATGTTTATGGAATGCAATAGATAAAAGGAACAAATAGTCCTGCAAAGTTGAAGTTAGTTCAAAAGTATTTTGCATCTGGATCTAACATAATCTTCATGGCATGATTGTAAATCTTTGAAAACCCATTAGATACTCTGCAAGAAATTCATAGTGTCAACCATTCATTTACCACAAGCAAGCATCATGATCTAATGTCAATTAAGTTAGTGTTCCTCTTTTATAAGTTGGAGTGCTGCCAAATTCACATTTGGCCCATCCATCCCAATTTCCAATATTTGGCTTGATCCAAATGTTCCATAGTAGAATTCAAGGCTTCCACTAGGTTGGTAGCAAGAAACTAAGAAGTAAAAAAAAACGGTAACAACTTTGTCTCCTATCCAAAACCTTGTTGCAGGATTAGTAACTATTTTGCAGGACCTTGGGGTTATTTTTTTGACAGGTTAAACCATTTTGCATGATTTTGCAGTATATTCAATCTCCTTGGCTTGAGTAAACCACCTAGGTAATCTTTCAATATATGCCAATATAAATTAGAAGTATACTAATTATATAAAATCAAACTATAAAAACAATATGAGGGGAATAAAGTTACAACTATTAACTAACTTTTTAGAGTTGCATTTCTTAAACCAGTATTTGTCTAAAAAAAAGATAATCAATTACTATAACTATCAAAATAAATTTACTATAATATTTAAAGAAAACTTTACATTTGCTATGTTTGAACTTAGTTCACCAAATACAGCACGTTTTTTGGGTCCATTTTCAACAGAGTTATCCACTAAAGTTTTGACTTTTACTTCAGCTATAGCATTCTGTCTCCGTTTGCCACCCCTAAACCGGGTCATAATATTGGGCATTTTTGAATATACTTATATTACAATATTAGTTGCACAAAATCTAAAATAAATTTACAAAACATTTATCATACAGTTATATATTTTTAATCAATATTAATGACCAAATGTAAAACAATGTGTTAGCTCTCGTTCTCTCTAGATAATATTA
The DNA here is from genome assembly GCA_034780595.1 of Parotoplana pacifica. Taxonomy (NCBI): domain Eukaryota; kingdom Metazoa; phylum Platyhelminthes; order Proseriata; family Otoplanidae; genus Parotoplana; species Parotoplana pacifica. The sequence continues at coordinate 7,432 of JAUYWI010112883.1, forward strand.
TGAATGCTATTGTGTTTTTAAATAAATGATATTTTAAAACATCAAAGATTAGAACCAATTTTTGAAAAAATATTCATGTGCCAAACACAACAAAATAAGAAAATATCCAGCATTTAGAGAGAAATATAGTGTGGAAAATTGAACAATTTTTAAAGTGTAATTGTATGTAATCAAAATCAAACCATTTTTGTGAAGAGGAAGAAAATATTGTATCAAATATTGACATAATTTCATTAAACACTAATGGAAACCAATTTTTAAACACATTGCAAGTCAACACTGGGGTAGATGTCAAAGTTATATTATTTTTGATGATTAAATAAACCAAAAAGTAAAAATAGAAAACAATTAATATGCAATACAATGGTCATTAAATCTTGGACAAATTTACTACATTTGAGGGCAAATTAATAGAGAAAATCACTTGAATACCAAAGCTATAACAGAACTGGTACCATGCATGTTTACTTTTAGAAATTTATAATTACACTGTGGAATACAAACAAACTAGTTGTGGAATCCAATTTAATATTTTCAGAATGAGAACATCAACTAATGATCATACAAGAAAATGACAATCATACATATTGTAAATGTCATATATTTTTAACAAGAATTTAAAAACAATTTAGTAAATGGGCGTTTTTGAAGTAATAAACTTTATAAGTTTTCTTCAATATGGATTTTTCAAATATTTTTTTTTTGATTTAGCAGAGAGACAGATGCACAGCATTCAATTCTTGATGGTATTTTCAATCACTGAGCTTGACTGGCCATCTTATCATGCTTCAGCTTGGGTGTAGAACAAGATACACATGATTACATAGTTTTGATTTGATTTGATCTTGAAAGGATGTTGTTTTTATGCAAATTTCATGTGTAAGTACAGGAAACATTATGTAACTTATGTAAATTAGCAAGTGCAAACATTATTTAAAATTCAAATTTACAAATTTACAAGGTACATTGTTTTAAATTATGTTTTTCAACAAAAAACAAGTTATATTTAAAGTTTCATCTCATAAATAGTAACAAACACAAATGTTTATAAAGTGGATCAGGTACAGGTTTTTGTTATAATAATTAAACCTTAGGCATAAATATTGTTGGGGGAAAACCTTACTTGGTGCCAAATTACCACGACAGGCAAGCAATCTGACTATATTGACCAAGTGATCTGTCAAGTGGTAAGGTGACATCAGGCAATCAGGTGCCAAAAACTAGACTCTTATTTCATATTGAAAAATCACCAACAGAAGTCCTTGTGATATATTAATTCTTTTTGTAGTTATTGATGTAGATGAGTGTCTACAGCACAATAAGCCTATGGTACTTAAGCACTAAAAGCTTCAGTACTGCATTATAAAATTTAAGAATTCACTATAATTACAGTACCAGGTCTTATGGTAGGGGGGAGGGGTGAATCTGGAAGATTTTGGTACTTTTTACTGCTAATTTATTAATAAAAGATCATTTCTCACAATAAAAGGCTCTAATGTTATATATTAGCTTGTTTATAATTATAAAAAAACTATTGCTGTCACTCTGCAATGTTGTTTACAGTCAAAAAAATAGAAAATATTACAGTTCCAGATTTTCCCCTGAGCAAAGTGAATCTGGAAATTAAAAAAACTAGCATTTTATACATGAAAAAGGCATGTGTCAGTTCAGATATATTTTATCAAGAATAAGTACTATGTACATAATAAAAGATCTTTTTAAATAAAAACTTGCATTCATTCTGAACCTACACCCAGTTAAAGTTAATTAGTGGAAGTGAGTGGCCTGAAATATATGATATTATTTTAAGAGATTGTTTTTTAATGACTGTAGCTTCATAAAGAAATATTTTTTATGCTCTAAAAATAACACCAAACATTCTCCTGATTGTCTGGATTGATTAGAATATTAAATCAACCTTCTATCTCAATTAGTTTGAGTTACAATGATCTAAAATTGTTTATTATATTTCAGTATTTGGACCTGTCATTTCTGATTTTGTACCCCAGAATTTCGAGATTCACCCCATATTTTAAAATGGCTTTTACCACTGACAGAGGTTATGGACAAGGCTATTATTTAATATTGTAAAATATTCATGTCATAATAGATACTAAATAATGTGTTACCAAAGTTTAAAAGTGAGTGGCTTGAAATACATGGAAAAAGTTTTGAAGATAGTTTTTTTGGTATACTTTTTTTATAAGCTTCTGATGACTGTAGCTTCATAACAAAATATGCTTATGCTTTAAATATAACACCAAAGATTCTCCCAATTGTCTGGATTAATTAGAATATTAAATCAACCTTCTATCTCAATTAGTTTTTGAGTTATCTTCTAAAATTAATTAGTATATTTCTTAGTTGGTCCTGGCATTTCCAGATTCACCTGATATTTTAAAATGGTTCTTACCACTGATAGAGGTTAAGAACAAGGCTATTATTTAAGTAGTTTTTGAGTTACAGCCATTTAAAGTTAATTAGATAAACCATTCTGGATTCACCCAAACACCACTTACTCAAATATGTAGAGTTTGGGTTAGGGTTATAATTTCTGTGGTACTAACTAAAGCAATGAAAGCTTCAGTACCATACCTAAGCAGCTATGATTTTAGTGGGGGGGGGGACAAGTCTGATTTTAGATCCCCTCCCCCTTTTTTCAAAAGGATAAAATTACCACCAAATTTCCCCCCAGAAATTTACTTGTTAACTCTCTTTTGCCATGTGTTTTACAAATATTTTCTTTTGGTACTACTCATTAATGTGCTTTAAAACACAGAAGCTACCATGCTACCACAGCATTATAAACATTATTTCAAGACAACATAGAGTCCACTTCACTTATGTACACAGTTATCTATTACATTGTATATTATTTTGAGTTATAATCTCATGTGCCCACAGCAAGAATACCAGTCTGCCTGATAGGTGTTGTTATGGTGGCCTTGTTTTCTTTGATCATACATTCTATCTGCACAAAAACTTCAATAAGTAGCATATAAGGTAGGTACTTGTATATGGTAGCTTTACAATCTTGGTACAAGTTGAACATCATTCATTGCCAATGGAAATAAGATTCCTCAAGCAATTATTTTGCTTAAAATTGATGGAAAGTTTGGTACAAGGTTTCACAACAATTTTCAGTTTTCTTATCATAGCTCTTCAATTTTATAGGAAACAAAAAGTAATGCATAAAGATATATATTATTGACATGATTGTGTATTCCAGAAAAATTTCTTATCTAAACCTATGGCAACCTACATACAGTATATATTAGGATATGACAAGGTCACTTTTCGGACAGCTGCCATTTGAAAACTATTTAACATTTTGATATAATTCTTTTTTTATCGTGTAGCACC
>JAUYWI010112894.1:0-10794 GCA_034780595.1 Parotoplana pacifica
TGATATTTAATGTACTCTTGATACTCTTGTTTCATTGCTGTAAGTGTTTGTGATAATATAATTTTCATAAAATCCATGTAGTTGTAACTTATGAACCATACTATATGTACTAATAGAAGTGTTTGTACTTATAAATCTATGTAAGTACAAAGTTGTTTACAGCTAGCCAGTTAGCCAGAACTTCTGAAAATAAAATGGAAATATTATGATTCAAAATATCAGAATAACCAGGAACGACTTTTATTCAAAAATTACATCACCACTATATTATATGATAAGGCATTTCATCAAGAAATAATATAAAACAATTTATAACAAAAATGGAGTAAACAAGAAAATTTAAAAAAAGTTTTTTAAGTAATGTATGAATTGATAGATAATGAAATATCAAAGCGTGAAAAAGTATGGAAACAATGTTTTGTATGAATCTATTTAGTTTTATGAAATGGTAAAAGTAAACTATATACAGGTAAATCAATTCATACATAAAAAGTGACCTTTTCATGATGCGTAGTCTAAGAAGTTGTACAGACTAAAATGAAATTGTACTCTAATATTAAAGTGCAGAATCTGATAGGAAACTAGAAAGAGCTACATGTAGCTACTATTGTTACCCTAACCTTTTATGTATGTATTGGTTTACCTGTATATAGTTTCCTTTTACCATTTCCAAAATCTAAATTGTTTTCGTACTTTTTCACACTTTGATCATTCGTTATCTATCAATTAATACATTTCCTTTAAAAAAATGTTTTTTTTATTACCTGCTTGGATAAACTACATTTTAGTTTTAATACAAAACATGACTGGATTTTTGATAAATTGAAAAATTATTCACCACATATATTCTCTACTTTAGTAACTTACTCAAGAGATGCAACTTTAATGAGTGCTTTAGTGAGAAGCATTGGCCATAATTCATGAACCACAGTTGTGCAAGGTAATAAAATATTACCCTCTTCATCCAACGGCACAAAATCATCAACAAAAATCTTTCGCCAACATCCCTAAAAAATTTAATTAATGGGATAATTTCTTTAAATTTTTAAACCTATTAATCGGTAGGTATAATAAATCGAGCATAATAAATGGTAAAAATGTAAGTATTTTGCACATTTTGTTTTAATCCAATTCAAGTTGTTGTTGTAAAGCTAAATAATACCCGGAATAGTATTACATATGTAGTTAAAATGAGTAACAGCACAATGACAAGACAAAATATATTATATTTAAATGTCTCTCTACATACCATCCAATACAGTTTAACTGCATATTTTCCATAAGGATTATATTGAGGTACATTGGGTCCCTTGGCTACTTTTGTCATAGCAAATATATGTTCCCAAGGTTTCCACTGATAAACAGTACCATCAGGGGCTATTGACGTTTCTTGTGATTCATTTCCTGTTGCTTTGATTGCTGAAATCTTCCAAAGTGCATCAATTTGACTGATAATCCACCGCATTGTCTACAGAATATTAGATCAAAATATAGCACAAACTAATAAATAACTGAACTGATAAAATTCAAACAGTATTAGTTAAAAATATATCAAATAGTTCTCTGTATCAGCTGTTTACCTAATAATAGTCGTGCTTAAATAAATTTTGTTCATATAAATAGTAAATTCATACATATAATGTAGGTAGTGTTTATTGAAAAAAGAAACAATATCAACAACACAATATTACAACACCTGAGATTACAATTTATACTAGCCTAATTTAGGTGTAGGTGTGATTCACTCCATGATCATATGTCTAAAATCTCGTTGATTAAATAGTTGGCGTTGTTATATTCAATAACTGTATTTTTACTAAGAATTCAATATTTTTAAACAATCAGCAATTTCTTTTGTTATCCAATAAATTTCTATTTACAATTATGTATTGAGTAAAATTTAATTTGCAAATGCATGCCCTCAAAAGTTGACCATTCTGTGGTACCAAACATGCCATTCAATGTAAAATCATTACTCGTTGAAACAATATGTATGTCACTTTAGAATGTTCTGTTTATTAGAATTCAATCATTATTGTGTAAGAATAATTATTAACATTTTATTAGCTGAACTGATTTATTTACATGTATGGCATCTGATTTTTCGGCCATAAATATCCGAATTTTAGATTCATGTGGCCGATTTGATGGATATACGAGTATACTATGTTTTATGCCTCAAATTAACATAATAAAAAACATACAAAATTAAATCAATTTATATATAGACTATTAACTTTGAATACTAATACTTGTATTGAAAAATTTGATGAAAATAAAAATATAAAAATAGTATTGTTAGTTCATTAAAATGTAGGTATGTTGACTTAATTTACACGAGTTTTAATTTGACTTTTTTTCATAAAATAATGGAAGTTCATTACTGTTCTTTACACTCTCAAATTAGTAAATCATTAAAAGTTTATAATTGTCAAAATTCTTATTAAGAAACATGAGCTATTTTTTTTACCTCAGACATAAAAATCGCCTCATTTGAGAGCAAATCAAAACAGAACAAATGATCTGCATCAACAACAACTGGTGTCTAAAACAAAATGAAAGTTTATATATTAGCATTAAAAGACTTTTTATATTTAAAAATTTCACTATATTAATTCTGTATGCATCCTAGATTGATAAGGTAGAATTGAAATCCATATTCAACTAATCTACAAGTCATATCAATTCAAATTTTTCCTACTAATTTTAACTACTTTACTTTTTATAGCCTTAACAAGAGGCATACAATAGTGTGGGCTTCAAGAACAATCCATCTCAATATACCGCTCTACTAACAAATAATATTCATACCTTTTGTGAATGCACCTCCTGTAGTCTCTTCCACTGTACCACATGTAGGGACGGAGGCATGATAATTCTTCCCTCAGGATCATCAAAGCAATGTTGTGGCTACAAATAAGTTAGTAATATTATTTGAATCATACAATGCAGTTATTTTAGTGGTAACCAGATGATTGGTTTGGTCATTAAATTAACAGTAAACAAACGATAATGGGAAACAACGTTTTTAGTTTACATTTTATAAATTAGATTGTGCATAGCAAATTAATTAATTTCAATAAAATGCTATGATTTTCAAAAGGTATTTTTATTTTCCTTTTCATGATTTTAGTACAAACATAAATTGGAAAGATATTTTGAGATTTGATGAATTTCTTTTTAAATTCATTCAATACAATATGTCAAAATGTGGAATAATATGGTGTTTAATTTATTCTGAAAAATCGTGTATGTAAAGTGCAACAATTCTTTAATATCCTACATAAAAAATACATAGTTAGGTATGTTATATGTGCATAATATACTTAAATACAAAATCAGCATGTCAAAATAAACAATAGGTACGTAATTTATGTATGTATGAACAAAGTATAAACCTAATTAAAAAAGAACGGAATGAAACAAAATCCATTAAGTATTACAATCTAGACAAATTTAAAATATGTACAATTATGTTTCGGACTCTTGAAGTACTATAAGTACTGTATGTATATTCCTATAAGCGACGCATATTTATGATGAAATTAATTTGGGTTTTTCTAGCTAGTAGGTAACAACTAATTGACAGTTGTTTTTTTAATTTAAAAAAATTTGGCTCTTAAGTCATCAAAATTAATATTTACTTAAAAAACACTACAGTTGTAAACAATGATACACTAGCTATTTAAATTTGGCCCCACGAATTATTAGTAAAAGAATCTATTTTGCCCACTTTGACTCAACCTCATTTTTACATATTAATGCCATAACTATACTTAGGAAGGTTAAAGCCCAAAACTTTTTGCCAAAGCTCTGTGTTTTAAAGTAATTTAAGAAACCTTAGAGGGCCACAATCCCCCCTTCATATCTATTAGGACTACATTTTCAGCATTAAAATCAACTTGGGCGGGAGAAATATTAACCTCATTGCAAAACCTAGACTTGAAATATCGTTATAATAAGTTCATCATTCCAAAGGTTAACCCACATTAGGTACCTCTCTCATTGTTCGAAACTTAAAAAATATAGGTAGGTACCATAAATGTTTTGCACTTATGTTTCTCGATGTCTGACTACAAATCTTAAATATACCTATCTGCTACCTATTAGGTACGCTATGTAGAAATTTTTATATTAAATTGAAATCATTTTATTATATTTCTTAAGATCATGAACATTATTTATGTCATAATGCAAGCTATTATATTATAGTACTGGTATCAAAACTGAACATATCAAATGTCATTGTAGGTTAAATTTGAGGGAAATTTGATATATACACTTGGTTGCTATGGGAACTCTGCCTATAGTAATAAATAAGTAAACCAGTGTTGTTTCTTATTAACACAACTTTATTCCCCAACTTTATAATACAAAGTGATTGCAAATAATTTCTAGTTTACTTCTTGTAGCTAACCCTGTTACCGACTAACTTATTTGAATAGAAACATTCTAAACTTACCACAGGAGAAGTTTTACCACGTTCTTTTCCTTTAAGGGGTCCATCCTAAGAATGGAAAAATCATATTAGTAGAAGTTAAATAAATTCAAATACTATACCAAGACAAAAGATTGTCCTAATTTGAGTACTTATTTAGAGACATTATAAAACTAAGTAGGCACTTTCGAAACAATTCAAGAACACACAAATCAGTTGTCCAACAAAAATGAATTTTTAGGAATAAGGTCAACTAAAATATTACCTACTATGGACGTGATCGAGTTTTAGTTACATAAACAAAACTTCGATTACAAAATCCCTAGGTATAAACATTAAATATAATACAATCTCTCAGTGCCTTTCGTTAGATTTGATATTTTGATAGAAATTCTTATTGAAAAATAGATAATAATATTAATTGTTGGTTAGATTTCTAACTACATTAATACAGTGACATTACGAAATATAATTGATTTCTTTGTCATTAGAGTTAACAGGTACTCGACGACAACACAACATGTTCACTACTTGTGTCAAAGTGTGGATATCAAATATAAATCTAGTGTGTATTCACATAAAATTCCAATATTACAATAAATTCTGTAGTTATGCTCTTCATAGAGTAAAGAAAAAATATAGCTACATACTAGTAAATACAATAAAAAAGATGTGATACCTATAATGCATTATATAAATTTAATATTGTAATTAGAATTCACACAAACTTTTAGTAAGAAATTTTGATTGATTGTATATGAACCACTAATTTATCCCCCAACATGAAAACGTGTTCTTTTTTCCAGTATAGTGTAAACAATATCCAAATTCAGTTACAGATTAATTAATTGTGACAATAATTACGAAACTCACCAACGCAACGTACAAAAAAATCTAATAGAAAATTATGATTTACATATAGATACAATGTATAAGGAGAATTGAAACTTGGTACATCCCTACTTTGTAGTTTAAACAATTGGAATAAATATCAGTGTTTACATTATGTAGATCGATGGTTGTTTTCATAAAATTTTATTATCTATTATTTTTTAATAATTTGTTCAGTCAAACTGTCTTTGCTCTATGAAGTTTTCTACAAACAACTAATTCTATCCAAGTAGTAGGTACAACACAAACATAGATTACTTGGACAACTGCTGGAGTCATTACCTGTTGATTAAATCAAGTGTTATTGGAAGAAAAATAAACAATTAAAATATGTATAGACTTATTATTTGTAAAAACACAGTTTTCATTTCAGAAGTAAAAAGAATAAATTAAATATAGAAGAAAATGCATTAAGAAGTTTTGACCTAAATATTCTTTCTAAGAAAAACAATGTAAATTTCTATTATTTATTTTTATATTTTGAATTTCTGTTTTCAATTTAAAAAGTACCTACATGTGCCTACATGTACAAATAGGTTTTTATGTCAGTCACATTTGTCTTTTCCTATGCATTACACATTGTGCAGTACAGTACATAATGGAAATTTTTCACAGAAGAAAAGTAAACATTTCTACAGTCACCTAAGAGTGTGAATGCCGTAGGAGTGCCGGAGCCTGGAAACTCTGAAACACTCAAATTTCTACATTAGGCAAACGCTATCAAAGCTATGGATGAGAAAGCCTCCAAACCCCCACCGCCAGGTACACCGCTTCACATCACCAAAGAAGCCATCTCGGATGATCCAAAAGCCAATCCATTCATCAAAGAGTATGCAAACCTCAGTAGACATGCCAGAGTTCCCACACTGAACATCCTCATCAAACAAGAGTACATTAAATGCTCAAAGGCAACGCCGAAGGCCCCGACCAGATGCCCAGTGAGTTATACTAGAACCGAATGGAAAGAAACTTATGCTGCGTATCATCAACACTATGTGGGAAACCAAGCAAACTCCCAACAACTGGAGACGGGCTACCATTGTCCCTATCCCCAAAGCTGGTAAACCATCAAGTAATGTCAAATCACACGATTAGCCTCACTAGCCACTTTGCAACGATCACCGAAAGACTAATAAATAACCGTCTGTCTGTATTAGTGGGTTAAAAGGAACAAATTCCTACTTGACGAGCAAGCTGGCTTTAGAAGCGGAAGGTCCATAGCCCAAGCCACTATGGATGGTTGGAACACGACAAAACCAGGGGCCAGAACTATAATCACGCTCTTCGACTTTGCCAGGGTCTATGACATCGTCTGGCGCAAAGCTCTTATTGTAAAACTACATAGACTCGGTACACCTAAATTCATTGTCGACTGGATCCGTGGATTCATCTTTGAACGTACTGCATGTGTCCGCTACAACAACACACTATCGAAAGCCAGGAACTTCAGGTAAGGACTCCCTCAGGGAAGAGTTCTCGCCACCATTCTGTTCTTCCTATGGATTAAAGACCTCTACGACGTGATACCTATTTCTTTTCTGATAACCTCCTAACAGCAGTAGATCTACCAACGCTGAGATTGCTACAGAAAATGCCCAAGCTGCAGCTGACAAGGTTGGAGGGGATATGTTAGCTACAAATAGTAGAAAAGTGCCTACCGGAAGATTCAGCTCCAGCTACCATGCTTAACGTATAGCTATCGAAGCAGCACTGGATAACCTCAGCGTCATAAACACCAATGGGAAGTTGATAAGAAACCATACATACAGTAAATCTTCCATCGACTTGCTATTCAGGGACACCAGTAGAATACGGAAAAGGTTGCCAACCAGATAAGGAAACCCTCTACAGCTTCAGTGATGCAAGGATCCACTTTCAATGGGTCCGGTCGCACTGCGGGATTGATGAAAATGAAGAGCCGACAGAGTTGCAGATGAAGCAGCTAAGCTTGATCAAATGATCAAACAGCAGTACAGATCACCCCAAGGTCATCAAAAGCAAGCAGCCAGAGACTTTAAGAAAGTTTGGGAAACACAGGACGAACTTTGGAAGTACATGGCGCAGAGACCACTGTAGAGCCAAGCCACCAACCAAAGAAGTCATCAATAGTCTCAGCTTCGATTGGACAGACTCACGTCAACCAAAGCTTTCCTTCTCAATATCGGGAAAAACAATGACCCCAACTACGAGAACTGTGCCACACAATTCACCTTATCTTCCATTGCCCAGTCTACGATAGAGAACGTATGGAGACGATTGGTATTCCATTCTATGACCAGATCATCGAAGAGGAACCCGAACTAGTGCTTAGTTTCCTGAGGTGCATCGACCTTCTAGCCCCGTGACTAGAAAGCGCCAGAACAAAGAGAGGGAGATTTCTACAAATATTTATACTATACCTAAAGTACTTTATAAAAAAATAGATATACATATGTAGAATGGGAGAAATTGTTATTTGAGTTTCTCAAATGTAAAATTAAGAGTTGTTAATTTTCGGACAATTAGTTCTCCACTTACCCACTTCTCTCCATTTATGTCAGCATCAGACCACTCTGGCCAAACAACAACTTTTTGTCGTTTTCCTTCGGCGCTGGCAAGTGAAGCAGCAGCTCTACACAGACAGAAATTGCAAATATATGTAACAGCATATTATTTACAAATTAAATAGAATAAAATCTATATACCGGACCAGCTTAAAAAGAATAAAAAATCTGGCATCATAGAATAGAAAATAATCTAACCAATGGTGTAACATATTACGACTTTAACGTAGAATCAACAATTTTTCAAGAGAAAATCAAAACTATAGAATGATGTGCATCTTGCTTTATACTATAGCCGAAACATGATAAGATGTTCAGTCAAGATTAGTGATTAAAAGTACTCGGTTGTGATTTGACCAAATGACCTATAAAATGACTATAATTTTACTGTAAGTCGTACTTTACAGTTATAGAAATTGAACATAAGTCTAACTGTAAAATTATAGACATTAAGATAAGACGTTTCATCAAAAAATGACCAAGTCGAAAACTATGGAACAAAAGTATAAAATTTTAAAGTATAAATCAATAACAAGAAATATGTTGTGGGACTAGGACCTTCACTGGTAAGTTTAAACAGGCTTTTTGTGTATTACTAATTTTTAATTATGTAATAAGTGTATCATAATTGATGTTAAATATTTACCATTGTAATGGCCTTTACTTTATTTATGTAAATTTAATTTCAATTTAAACTGTAAAATAATACTTATTAGGTATATGTAGCAGGATATTTGTAGAAATAATTAAACTGGATTCCATCACTGTTCTTGCTTTATATTTGATAATTGAAATAGTTTTAAGTAAAAATTGCAAGATACAATTACCTTTCTCAAATAAAAGATATATGATCATTCTAAAATATAAAGACTTTATATACAATATCTATTAAATAGATTGATATCTATTTAATGTTTTAAAAGTGACTCAATTTAGTGCAATCAGTAGTTTTACCTTTAATAATATGATACACAACATACTGTCTATATTTAACAAAGTACTGAATTTCTTGTAAAAGTAAGTCTATAGCACTAAACATATTACTAGACTTTTGTAATATACATACAGAGGCGGATAGAGCGGGGTGGGGTCCAGGGGGTCTTGACCCCTTCCCTATGTTGGTGCCCTTTTTCTTGTAAAGATATATTACATATATTTAGTATAAATGTATGCTTATAATATAATTAGACAAGTCATAAATTTTCTTTTTGTTCCATTTTAAGTTTTAATAATTTACTTTATTTTTAAGAATCATAAAAAAACTATTTTTATGTGGTGTGCTTAAAAAAGTAGTGCCAACTTAACTTATGGTTGGCTGTTAAGCACATACTTATTATATGTAAATGTACACTTATTCATGTCTAACTTGCTTAACTAGATAAACTTATTATTATTATACATAGATTTTTAATTAGCTTTTCTAGGTAAATACTATACTATCATATTTTTTGAATGTGTAAGTATTCAATTTAAAATATACCTACGATATTTTGAATGGTTACATCTATTTTAATCCAATAAATCAAATATTAAAAACATTATTTTCAAATGGGCTGAAAAAAGTATATTACCATCTCTTTTTGATATTTTTTCACTTATAGTATTTCTATCATTTCTAAAGAGCTCAGAAACAGCACAAAATATAAATCTAATTTTAGTATTTATGATCTTAAAAATAAATCTATAGCCATTTATGAAAGATATTGTTATTTTTACAATTAATAAAGCAAGTAATAATTTGTATTCATCTGTAAACAAGTTTAGATTTCTACTCTCATGAAATATTCCAACTATATATCGGACTTCTAAATTTCATGTCACCCTACAAGTTTAGATTTATCAGTGGTGCTCTAAACAGCACTACAACTCATTTAGCTAAATTTTGTTTGTCTTGCTCTTCAGTATATAAAATCTCATTTTAAATCATACTGCTATGCTATTGATAAATGCACTGGTATTAGTCATTATTGGATTATAGATAATTCTATAGTTTTATTAATTAAATTAAGAACATTAAAGCTCATTCATTTCTAACATACTCAGTTAAGTATGATTATTTCTGAAAATGTTTTTAAATTCAAATTACAACTACATTGCTGTAATCTATTCACATCTAAAGCTTTTCTTCAATAACTATTCCACCTAACCTAAGAATTATTCTTACTTAACCTATACTGACCTGTGTGCTGCTCTTAAATTTGGTCCTCTTGTTTTGAATCAAATTAAAGGTATACCAATGGGAGGAAATGCTAGTCCTCTTATTGATGATCTGTACTTATCCTGGAAAGAATTTCTCTATATTTTTAATTTATCGAAATTGAATCCTTCTTTGGCACTAAAATTTTCTAATAATTCCCAGATACCTTGATAATATTGTCACTTCTAACATTGTCAATATTTTAGATATATCTAAAAATATCTATTCCAAAGAATTAATTCTTCAATAAAAAGAAATAGATTATGCATTTATAGATGTTGAAGTTATCAATTATCAATTTCATACTAAAATATACCATAAAATTGATTTTTTTTCTTTTAAAGTTGTAAACATGCCATTCTTTGATAGTTCTATTCATCCAGTTATTGATTACAATTGCTTATACAGCCAACTCATTTGATATGTTAATATTTGTGTCTCCTATAAATATTTTGCTTTTCGTTTTAAGTTACTTTACAATATGTATAGCTTTTATTTCTAATACATTATTAACCCGTCTGCAGTCCAGTCTAAAATGCAACACGTACACTCCACCTCGAGGTAAAATTACTCGAGTGTTTATTGCTAATAATGAAAAAAAAAATATTTTTAGAGTCTATTACTTGTAAATATTATATCGGTAAATACATGAAAAAACCAACAATTTGGTATTTATTACAAATAGAAAATTTGTATTGGCTAGGTGCTATATCTATTTTTAGCTT
>JAUYWI010112905.1:0-10794 GCA_034780595.1 Parotoplana pacifica
AGTATAGTTCACTTTTGGTACACATAGCGAAGTAAATTACTGACAGAGCTACGTTGGATTTGAATGAATTGTAATTTATCTTTTACTCATTTAGCATTCTAAATTAGTGAGCAAATTATTTTCCACATTCTGGAGAGTGAGGAAAATAAAAATATGTTAAGAACATCGGCGAAAAAACGAACAAAATGGTAAAAAACATTTTTTAGAAATTTCTTGCAAAAATAATCAATTCAAAAACCAAAAATTATTCCAATATTGCCTTAGGCAAAAGCTTCAAGCTCATAAAAACTCTTTTTCCAAACTACTTGCGGAAAGTAGTCTTTTCAAAGTAAAAAATTTTAATAGACGCCCAAATATTTTATAAGGACCCCCTGGATCCGTCATTGTGAAGATATGTATCTGGGTCTATCTGGCTAGCTAGCTTGTCCTCTGCTTTGTTGCAAATCCATATCTATCGATTCCACTTTCTCAACTGTTCCCTTTTAAGTGCAAAATCTGAATATGACACTTACATTTTTCCTTGGTTTGCCTTGGCTTCTTTTTCCTAGAATGACTGTTTTCAGTAGGTTATCTCTTGTCAATATGTGACCTATCCAATTTTTCTTGGGCTTGGTAATTGTTTATTTAGTAGGTTCCTTCTTTCATTGATATCCGTTGACTTCTTCATCTGTCGTCTTGTCTCGCCATGAGATTTTCTGCATTCCTCTCTGTCTCCACATTTCAAATGCTTCGATTTTCTTCTTATCGCTTTCAAGTAGTGTCCATGTCTAGAAGTATGCTGCATTTAGTGTGTTCATTATTTTCTTCTCTGTTCCTACTTTCAGACTCTTGAATACAAGTTCTCTTCTTTTTATAAATGCTGTCTTTGCTATTGAATTTCTTCTTAACATCTTCTGTCTGATTGTTGTCCATTCAGAGTAATGGGTCGTTTCCCATTTTTGATATTCTCATTACCTTTGTCTTTACATATGTAGATCCTCATATTGAATTATTTAGCTTTGTCGTGGAGTATATTTATGAGTTGTAGTCCCTGTTCAGTATCTGCTATTGTCCCTTGATCATCCGCAAATCGTACTTCTTGCCCTCATTGACGTTGTCCATTGTTTCAACATCATGCGTTCGGTATAGATTGAGACTAGTAGTGGTGATAACAGACATCCCTGCCTGACACCTTTTCCTATCTCCGCTGGATCTAACACGTAATTCAATTTTTACGTTTGACGTTTGATTGATGTAGAGGTCTTGAATGAGTATTCGGTCTTTCGGTCAATTCCTTTCTTTTGGATGTTTCCATGAATATTTTCCAATTTACTTTGTCAAATGTCTTTTCAAAGTCAATGAAGCATATATGTATAAAGATCGTTATTGTGTTCTACATATGCTTCTTTCTATAATTATTCGCATTGTTCCTATGGCTTCCCTGGTTCCACATCCACTTCTAAATTCACATTGTATCTTTCCTGTGTATTTGTTGGCTTTTGTCTCCAATTGGTTATTAAGGATCCTTAGCATTAATTTCGACACATGTGATATTATGTAGATTGAATGTTCTATGGTCTGACCATTCAGTTGCATTTGTTTTTTTCTTTACGGGTATTATAATTGATTTGTAGAAATCATTTAGCCATGTTCCTGTGTTGTACATGTCATTGCAAATTTCTTTAAGCCGTTGTAATGGAGTTGGTCCAAGTGCCTCCAGTAATTCAGATGCTATGTCATTTGCTCCTTTGCTCGTTTTCTTTTTTATATGTTGGATGGCCTGTTCTATCTCGCTGAGAAGAATTGGTTGGAATTTGTAGTTGTTCTTTGTCTGGTTTCTCTGTCAATGTATTCTTTCCATCGATTTTTAATTTCAGTATCTGGGTATATAATTCAAATCAATTAGATCGAAAAATAATCAAATTAAAGCTACATAATCCTCTAATAAAATGAATAATAGACACAAATGTACGTATAATAAGAGTTCATACCATATTGGTGTAGGTAAAGATTCCACTCAACCGAAATTTGCACGCAATCGGACAAGAACACCTCTACAATTTATCATTATAGAGATAAGAAACAAATTGACTGACGATAGACTAATCCTGACATGAAACCTTTAGAAGATCTTTAATGGTCCTTGCTTTTTTTAATTTGTCATATCTCAAAATCATGTTTTACTAGTTTGGCCAATTTGCCTAAAATTCAGGGTAATGACTTCTTTTGATAGTAAATTTTAAAAATTTGGCGTAGTCCTACGTTCATTGTAAATACATTCGCGTAAAAATAATTTATCATAGTTTTATTAAAATTAACATTAAATGCAGTACTACTTCAAGTAAAATGCTTTAAAATACACAACTAGACATTAAAGTTGCAAACATGCTGCTTGAAATCCCTAGTATCCATGTCCAAACTGTATACTGTCAGTTACGGCTTTACCCTCTTAAAATCTACGATATCTTTAGTCATCCATGTCCAAAGTCCAATTTTTCAGAAGTTTTGGGTATTGTAAAGTAATTCAATGTAAACTAATTGTGGCACTGGAAAGCAAATTTGATGCCCATATCACAGGCATGTCCAAATTAGAAACTGCTATTTAAGCCACACATTAACGAAACTGCAAGCTGTCCAAAAACTTCGAAACCAATTGAAAAATATAATTTTGTGGTTTCGTGTTTCAATTTTTATTAATTTGTAGAGGCTATTCTGCAACACCAATTTTCTTTGCCCCACACTCCCTCTAAATGTGCAGTAGACTACGGGATAAATTGAAAAATATTTTTTTAATGGAATTTTGTGGTATTTTTGTTACTATGAGATGCTCAACACACACACCCGTAAAAATATGGTTGGCTCTAGTCACCCAACTTTAAACACTTTGTAGAAGATGTTCTACTATACCTATTTTCATGGCTGTTCTTTTTTTAAATGCGCTGTAGGTAATCGATTTTGGTGGGCTAGGCACAGCGCGAATCCCTCTAAATAATCAGACGTTGCCTTTTTTATAGGTTTTATGTCAAGAAATAGTTTGCATACTTTGCGCCTAATTTTAGTTTTCTCGGTGCTATGGTTTCTCAGAAGAAGTCACCTTATAAAGTGTTGCCACAGAGTCAAATGAATAATAACATAAAATATTTTTAAGAAAAACGCTTTTCCCTAAACTTAAAACCACTCGACTTTTTTTACTTGTAACATCTTCAGTACCTTGCATTTTAGGCCAATTAGATAAACATTTGGAAGCATCGTTTATAGTGGTCACAAAGTGGAATTACTAAAAACGCGCCAAATTTTAATTTTTGTATTCTCCATGTTCGAATTTGGCACTTGTAACTAAAATTTTCCGTTTTGATTCTTTCTTTTAGTTGTTAAGAACTTAACAGAGACCAGTCAGCCTATTCCAGTACAAGTGTCCAGCCAAATCGTTGTCACCAGCGCGCCGAAGACTATACTGGGCGTATCAGTGGCTCTCATGGACCTTAACGCACTTACCAATTTTGTACTCAACACCAATTGTTTTGCCAGTAACGATTGTGACAGTCGGTGCAATAACCCTGACGTCACTTGCTACTTGGTCAACAGTGGTGGCATCATAATAACGAACACTAATAACATGAATCAGGTCAGTATCTATGATGGCAATTTAATGTTTTCAATTCAAATGTTTAGTTTTATTAGAAAATTGTTATTTTAGAGCGGCTTACCACTGAAACGTGTGGATTGTGAATTAATGAATCAATTGGAAAAAAATAAACTATTTACACAGTAAGTAGTCTAATCAGCTTATTTTAAACTTCTAAGTTTGCTACAAATAGAAACAAAGTACAGTTTTTGAATGCAGTTAGTATTTATCGTATATTAATTTTGCCCATTATCAATAATTTTATGTCGGTACTTGTATTCTATAGGTAATAGCCAAAGAACTCGATAATTAACTAATCTATCCAAGATACAAGACGTGTACCTATCATAATCAGTTTAATTGATTTAGGTACAGATTGTTTTTTAATTGTCTATGGCTAAAAACAGAAAAGCCATAGAAATTAATTTTGATCTCTGGAAACATGTAAAATGGTGAATGTATGGATAAAATTTCTATTAAAAAAAAATCAATGTCAGAATGCCTTTAAGCAGGTCTGTTGACAGTGAAAATTTTGATAACACTTGCACACAGTTGTCTTAGATGGTCTTTCATTTCCAAAAAAAGAATACTTTTGTCTTTATTTATTGAAAACTATGAGTACTAGTTGTCAATAATGATAATAATAAAAACACGAAAACAATATTTTAAATGGAACACCATTCAAAACAACTGTGTGCAAGTGACATCAAAAACTATCGCTTTGATCAGACCGACCACCTTGGGGCATTTTGACATTTAGGGTAACCTTAATACTTTCTCAACATCTTAAGTGTTGTCATGGTTTATAAAAATGTATAGTATTTCTTCTGTATGAGTCGGCCAAACTTACTGGTTAGAAGCAATTAAAGAACAATTTGTTAGACTAAATATAATTTGTAGATTTAAAAAACAATGAAACCGATTGTCTAAACATCCAATGGTATATTTCTAAAAAAAAATAATTTTAATCAATTAAGTTAAAATTATATGAAATTTGACAAACAACAAGGTTCGACAATTTATTCTGTTCACATTAATTGTTTTAGGTATCCAATATATGATTTTCAATCAATTTGCACCATCAATACCAAAGGACAAGGGGCATTTGCTTCACGTTTATTAGACGTAAGAATTGATATGACCATATAAATGCAATCATATTATCCAAGTAATGTTTTTTCTTCTAATTTTAGCCAATTAAAAGTTTATTCTTGACTATCACTGGAGCAATTTTTAATTTTGCTACGTAAGTCAGTTATTTATAATTTTCTAAACTTACCTAATAATAATATTATGTACAATATGTATTTTAGATTTTTGGCCGAATTTTCCTTGTCATCACTTTGGCTTTCTGTGACTGATTATGGTAAGTGCCATGTAGGTACTGAGAAACCAATGAGGTAATTCAGTCATAAAATTGTACATGTTACTAGGTGACTTAATTTTTATTTGAACTGTTTTCCTTTTTCAAACAAAGAAAAACTGATCAAGGTCTAGAACAATTATTGTATTTATCGAAGAATTTCTCTGGTAGGTATTTTTCGTCAAGATACCCGTTTTATACTTGTTTTTTTTATAGAGAATAGAAATTTTTGTATAAGAATTGTAACTGCAATTTGAAACCTAAAGTAATTTGATCTATGAATCCAATTGGAATATTTCTCAGATTTTTCTTATCAAAATCGTTTTAGTTCAAGGTGCCGATCTAACTGATGTTGAAGACCTATCCGCCAATAGACATACCAATGAATCGGACGATAGTCGGAAGATCATCTCAGCACGCTACAACTTTGACACTTGCATTCGGGACACCGATACCGAGAACTGTGTCAAGCGCGTGGTCTCGGGCCACTGTCGCCCAGCAGGAAAGGAGTCCCCTTATGATTGTTTCATTACTTGCCAAGTGCTCAAGACTATGCTGCCCAAACTCTGGGCTCTAATGGAGGCTTGTCAGCTACCAACTGAACCCTGTGCTAAAGCCTATTCCTTGCACAAGGGGAACTTTAACACCAATGCGGCCAAATCTGGTTCACATTGTGACCGAGATTGTGAAAGGTCAGTGTTGATAAATTCACGGTCAACACTTGGGTCGAAATTTCAAGAGCTAGTTTTTGGAGTCCTGAATGAGTGAAATTATATTTAGAAATTAGCTCTTACGATCGATAAATAATACTTCTATTTCATGAAATCAAAATTGTACTCAATGATATTATCGAGATATCGATGTACTTTTTCAAATCTTCCGCTTTTCTCAAGCTGTTTCATCGAAAACTATTATTATTACTTTGAGTTACTTGGATTATAATACGTTTATTAATTTTGTAACTCTATAAAAGGTTCATAGTAAAAGTCCAACTGAATTTAGTCGTAGTAAAAAACGTATAACTAAATTACTTGTCATATTTAATAAATCGTTTTGTTTAAAAAGTCGTAATTAAATTGTCGTACTGGAATAGTTGTCATTTTAGTCGAATTTATATTTAATCCAACAATTTAATTAATTACGACTTTTTACATATATGATTATTTAATATACGACAATTTAATTATGATTGATTAAATGCGATTTTTTTCAATTCGACATTTTCAGTACGATTTTTTTATAATCCATTATAAAATATCATTAATTCATTTATTTAAGCAAAGTTTGCTTTATAGTGAAAATATTATTTTATTTTGGATAGAATCGATGTCTTCTTCTTCGCCGGGAGATCATTTTCCTCCACTGCTTGTGGTCCATTGCATCATCCTCTCTGACTCCCACCTTCTCCGTATCTTCACGGATGCATTCTTCCCATTTCTTTTTGGGTCTTCCACGCCTCTTCTTCCCCACATTCATTTTTCTGACTCTTCTACCCACATAGTCCACCTCTCTCCTTACTACATGTCCTAACCACCGGCCTTTCAATTCTCCAATAGTCATCCTCTCCCTCACCTTTTTATTTCACATTTTGTCAAGTCTCGTCAGCCCTAAAGACCACCTTAGTATTTTCATCTCTGCCACCTGCATCTTTTCTTCCTACTCTTTTGTAGTAGTCACAGTCTCCACCCCATACAGCATTGCTGGTCTCACCATTGTCTTGTACATTTTACCTTTCACCTTGTCTCCTACTTTCTGTCACATATGGCACCAGTTATCCCTTTCCGTACACCCCATCCAGCTTGTATCCATTTTCACCTCTTTCTCAGATCCACCATCCGCCTGAACTGTTGAACCCAGATATTTGAACTTCTCTACCTGATTGAGCTTTTCTCCCTCATTTTCACCTCTTCATCATTTACTGATTTAGGGCCTGCTCTCAATCTCAAATATTTCGTTTTCTGCCTGCTAACTTGCATTCCTCCGCCCTCCATTGCTGCTCTCCGCATTTTTAGTCTCTTTTCTACCTCTATCCCTGACTCTTATCTAATAACCACATCATCCACGAACAGTATATCTCATGGTGCTTCTCTCTGGACTTAATCCGTCATACAGTCTATTACCAATGCAAAAAGAAATGAACTCATGGCAGATCCTTGATGAAGTCCCATTGTCACCTAAAGGGTTCCGACTCACCGGCAACACACCTCACCTTTGTTGTACACCCTTTGTACATGTCTTAGATGAGTCTGATGTACTTCTCCTCTACTCCCTTCAAACTTAAACAGTTCTACAGTTTTTTTCTAAGTCAATAAAGATGACGTACATGTCTCTCTGTCCTTCCCTGTACTTCTCTATCTCCTGCCGCAATGCAAAAATAGCATCTGTTGTACTCCGTTCAGGCATAAAACAAAAATGTTTGTGCTTTACTGTCACTTTCTCTCTCAATCTTTTATCCACAAATCTCTCCCACAATTTCCAGTGTCAAATGTTAGTTTGATGCCACGGTAGTTTCCACAATCCTGTAAGTCACTCTTGTTTTTGAAGATTGGGATTAAGGTACTTCGTCTCCAATCTTCTGGCATTTCTTTTGTCTCCATGACCTTTTTAAACACTGCAGTTAATCTAAATTTTCACTGATTTGTTCTATTTCAGATATTGGTCTGCCCGTCCCGTTGATGGTACAAACATGCTGCTTGTGGTAGTTCATGGAAATGCTTCGAGTTCTTGTCGTTGTACATGCCATCCAGCTTATAGGAGTAGTGTACAATTACAAAATATCCTTTTAGTGTAGTTAAATTTAAAATGTTGTAAAGTAGCTTATAGTCATTACTTTATTACAATATTGTAGGCAAACATTTTAGATCTCAATATTAATCATAAGGAGCAGATGGATTTACCGTCTTGTAATTTACTTTAAATTTAAAAATGTCTACATTTTTATGTTATGCTATTTTTCTTGACTTGTTTTATTCCTTTTGTCTACGAAATTATTCCAACTATCTTCCCGAACCGCCTCGGATCAACCCACCTTGGCAAAGTGAGCAAGTGCTTGTTGATGTAAGTTGAGAAACTACTAGTTCATTTTAATATGTAAAATGTAAATATTACTGCAGACAACATACAAAAATATCTGGCAAGCCTTCGTCAGTACTAAACACTATACAAAATTGAATATAATCTAACCAAAGGAAGTATAAAATTATGGGCTTCAACATAGAAACAACAACTTTTTAAGATCAAATCAAAACTATAAAATCAACATGATAAGACGGTCAGTCAAGCTTGGTGATTGAACGTAATATCTATTCAGTCCATCCGAAAACCAAAAACAATAAAACAATCAAGTCAGCTTATACCACTCCGGGCGAAAATTAATTGTAATAAGATTTTTTTCGTGTATTTAAAAATATTAAATAAATGGTATTTTAGTTTTATTGAATACTGTTCTACTCATATGAGTAAGATACCTTTCATTACTCTATGGTACAATATGGTGTCTAAAGAGTTTTTTAAATGCATGAAAAAATCTTGTTACGGTTAATAAAACTTGGTTCATTATAAAGATTTATTGGTGGATTTTAAGAATTATGAAAATTTATAGAAATGAATATAAAATTATCTGTATTTTTGTATTATTCTTTAATCGAAAATTATTATTCATTTCAGAACTTTAATTTATGGTATTATTAAATTTCAACCAAATTTATGGTAATACTACTTTTTTAGAATAAAATCTAAGGAGAGATAAATATTTCCATTACAAGGTTTCTGTCGGTTACTGTGCACCCCAAAAAATAGAATACTGGCGTTAGCTCATCAGTTGTAAGTTGTCTATGTGTGCACCAGAGGGGTGACACCCCCCCCCCGGGTACACAAGAACCTTGGAAAGATTAATCAGAGTGTTACTTTTTTACTAAATATATGGGGGCTAATGACACATCATCAGTTTCAAATTTGAAGTTTGCCCGACTGACTTCAAATTTTATCCACTAGGTACTCTTTAGTATAAATCTACAAAATAATTTTCGAATTCTGACACCTAAAAATAGTCTTATCAGGTGTACAGTTAGTTTTTGAACACTGTACTTATATTTGTTATATATTTTTCACTGTAATCAAATTTATGTTATGCAAAATTATTTTTTAGGGCTTGTACTTTTAACTTAAAAAATTAAATTTCATTTTCCTGATTCTGTTGAGGTTTAAATTGAACCCATTACGTTTTTTAATGATAAATTAGGAACCCTAAGTAATGGTTTCTTTTTTCTATAAGTTTTCTACATACAATTTATTAAAATTTTGTTTGACATGAGATAATTCTACGAGTATTATTGTAAGATTTTGTAAAAAAAAATAGGTTAGACTTTTAAGAAGAAATAATTTCTAGGGAAAATGAAATGTAATTTTTTTCTTGTTTCCAGGATAACTCGACTGTTTGCTCAAGTGATGCACCCAGCTTACTTGCTGTCAGCCCAAAGACAGGCCTTTGGAGCTCTTTATTGGCCACAGTTGCTATTACTTTGGTACTTAGGTGATAGATCAATGATTCCATTTAACATTTTGTGCTAAAAATATCTGGATGCTATGCTCTCTGTACCGACTACGTCATAGTAGGTAACAGGACTTTACTACGAAAAACTCCTCGTAAAAAGAAAAGAGCGATTCAACAAACCATTTTTATTGTTTCTAAAATGTAATTTTGTATACATGTCTATGACTATATGAAGACCAGATAGTCCATAGAATGACCTAAAATAGCGCTTTTAAACTGAAATATAAAATTGCGAACGTCAACTTTTCCACTTACTAAGATATTTGATGAAGCAATAGTGTTATCCCAGTACTTATATATCACATAACATGATTTTATGTAGAACTCTATAGAAGATTATCAATTTTTGCTACTTTTATTTATATTGATCTTTCATTTCACTTTCTGTATCCCCACAACTATATTAGTTCGTATCTTTTCCGTAAAATAATATCAATAAAAGCAACCCCTGTTAATTTCGAACATTGCAACATATTTACTTGCTATTCTCATGTATGTATGTACTTATGTATTAATATTCCCTGGCGGTCTTTCAGTATTATTTATTTATTTATATGTCATAAATATTGTTTTTAAAGGTCAATTTTAACTAAAGGTTTGGTCTGCAATTTACTTGCACACTTGAATTCAATTAGATAAAGCTACTTATTACTACTTACGAGTAACCAATGAAAGTAATATATAAATTCCATAATAATTCAGTTTTTATTAATGTATTATTATGATATTTTAATATCAAGGCTGCCAATTCTCCCGCTATTTGAGGGCTGTTCCGCACGTCCCACAAAGGTAGTCAAGAGTCCCGCGTTTTTTAATTCAACTTTTTGAGACCCAAATCCACAAAATTTCCTATTTATTTTCTAATATATTATTTCACTCCTAAATAGTTTCGACAGTTCGTAATATTTTTGGATGAAATTTTAGTCTATCATTTATTTACATCCATTCACATGTACTTGTGTAGTTTAATTACAATTAACAGTGAGTAAAAGATGACGAACAAATCCTAAATTTGCAATTAGATATGTAAATTATTTGTCATCCTTTTTGGATTAAATTATAAATTTGTGAAATCTTACTAACATTTTTAAATCACTAAATTTTATTATTTCTATTTTATGTAGATAATTCAAATTTACCCTCCATAAAAGCGTAAAAATTCTCAACAATGAAACTCCATTTTTGAAAAAATGCTTTCAAATGGCCTAATCTGATACATTATTTTTCTTTTAAAAATTTGGAGGGAGGACTCCCCAGACCTCTCGCCAAGGGTCC
>JAUYWI010112916.1:0-10794 GCA_034780595.1 Parotoplana pacifica
AGTGACTGCATATCAAAGGGAAGGATAATGTTGCATCATGATATATATATTTGCGATTTGTAAAGAGCCATTTTAATTTGTAATTAAAAATGTCAAAATTTGTTACTTGGCGCGTTTCTTTTGACCGGGGTTGTTACATCCCTAAACAAATGCTTTTTAATTACGTATATTGCAGAAATATTGATAAATGCAGAAACAGACAAAAGTTATCGAATTCATGCTATTGATTACTGTCAGACAAACATTCATTATACACTCTGGGTAATTTAAACCGTACATCTCTATCTTGCTGTATGTTACATGAGTGTTTTCTGAGGACTAATTTCTTTGAATGAGTCGGTATTTTAAATGTAGAATTTTATTGTTTTGAAAACAACAACAATTTTAAACGCTCATTTCTACATGGCTACCTCCATATAATTTTTAATAGACTTAACTTTTAGATATTTCTGGTGATTAGTTAATAAATGTGAATTAAAATATTGAGTTTCAAAAGCTTTCTACATTTAAAATGGTAACTCATCAACGAAGTAGTCTTAATGTAACACTCTTAAAAAACAGTCATGTACATAGATGGTGAAGTGATGGAGAACGGTCTAATTACATGTAACTGCAGTAAAAATATAGCGCAATTTTCACAAGCCTTCATCAGAAGAAGTACAACTATCGTCGTCAACATTGTCAATATTTACAGCTTCTGGATTCTCCGATTGAGCCAAAGACACCGATGATAACTCACCCGTTTGACAGGCCATTTCCGTACCCTCAACTTCCTCATCCACAACCCCATCATCACTAACTGCTGCATTATCTTCACCAATGTCTTTCTTCAAACTGCCACCAAAATCGCCACTCAGTGCAGCTTCGGAATCTTGGTCCTGTCCCAAAAATGAAGCATTGGGGTGAACAATCTCCAACATGGCGCAAATCAGCTCAGTTTGAGGATTCGTCTGCAATATTGGGCCATCGACATCTCTATTTCTTCCCTTAGATCGACCTCCTGAACCTTCAGATTCCTGATCGTCTTGATGCACTGCAGATGTCACCTCAAAGTTTTCTGGAATAGTTAGCTGTCCACCAAAGGTCTCAGTGATATTTGAAATATCTTCTGGGGTTGCCGACAGATTGCTCCTGTAAATAAAAGGGTTCTAATTGATAATACATAGTATCTTACAATATTTGACCTCAGAATCGATTTTTGATGTATAAGAAATACATTTTCATTTCACCAAACCTCACTTTGGGAAAATTAAAAAGACGCCGCTCTGCATTAGGCGACATGAAACAACACTTATTTTATAAGGAAATAAAGTACTCACATTTCTGATTGGACAGGCATCGTAATTGGAGCTTTGCTAAGTGACATCAAATGATCGGTTTTCTTAAGAATGCAAAGCCACTCTGGATCTAGTGAAAGTTCTTTGGCCATGGTCAGTGTGTGATTTGGGGCCGATTGAGGTTCAATATCCAGAAACTGAAGATATTCACGATTTGGCAGACATTTGTCAAGCGCCAAAAATCGGGTCTCACAGGTATCACCCGATGGCAGCTGTAAAATTAAAAATCAAATATTAACAATAAGATATTTAAAATATAACTGTGGTTTATAGCATGCTATGTACAGATTAGCGTTTTTCTTGGAGTGTGTTCACGGGGGGTGTAAACGTTTCAACCGACTGGAATGAAATTTGGTACCAGTGTGCTAAATTCTTTGTGGATTTTTTAAAATGAAAAAACTTTGACCCCCAATGTCCATACAATCGAAGTTGGGCTAAAATTGATTAATATTTTGTAGATATACTATCAACACTTCATTATACCATATACAAGGATGAGTTTGGCCAATAAAACAATTTTGGGAGGGGCCCAGAGCATAGCAAGCTCGAACCTACTATAAATTTTTAACCGTATTTTAACCATTTACAAAATTTTAATTTTTAGCCAAAAATGAAAATTTTGCGTAATTCTGTGAATCCGCGGAAAAACACTCATTCCTGCATATTCCGGGTTTTCGAAAATGTTGATTTTTGTCCTTAGGGTGCAACCTAAAAGCAAAACATTTTGCAAATTTTATTATTTTCTATAGAAAAATTTGGTATATACTTTATTACTACTCCAAGTAAAAATATCCTAACTTTACCAAAAGTCTGATATAGAGGTGGTGCACTAAGTTTGGGCCCATGCCCAAATGATGCATCAAAAATGGATTTTTTTTAAATTCACTAAAAATGATTTAATAAGTCATAATAATCTATTTTGGATAATTAACTTGCCTTAGAAAACACAAAAAATCAATTTTAGCAGACCTACCCTGAACTGTGGCCTCATATCTCTGAAACTATAAACACGAGCCACTGAAAATTTAATACATTGTTTTGGGTATCTTCGGGATTATAAATCTCGAGTATCAGCAAAATAGGATGTTTTGTTTAGATTTTAAGGCCAATTAAGTGATTTTAGCCCAACATATCGATAATCAATATTTTTCAAAAAGCTTTTATATTACTCAAGTCCTGACCTACACAATACATTTGAAGTCAATCGGACAGACTTCAACTCTTGAACCTGGTGACGTCATCGGCCCCGTATTGTTTTTCCCAAGGTAGCAAATTTCAGCCCTATCTTTGGGGAGGGGTAATTTCCCCCATGTGACCATGGCTTATATTTTTTAGGTGTGACTACAGGGGCGGGGGGTAATAGAAAATGAGCAGTATGAAAGATGGCATTCCGAAGACTAGATTTACCTCCAAATTAATAGACTTCCATGAAATATGCACACAGCCTAATTTACACGTCTATGGTAGTTTCTTTAAAAAACCAATCCGATTATTTAATGAAATATCCATTTTCTACTCACAATATGCTGCACAAGGGCTGGGAATTTACAATGAAGATGGGCAGCAAACCAGTAGCGCGGTCTCAATCGGACCAGTATATTCTCTCCAGGGGCACTGCCCATCGTATTTGTTCGAACCTCCTCGGTAAAGTGAGGTTTGCGCTTTACCAGGGTCTTCCAATCACCAAAGTGATAGATGCCACGTGGCCAGTCGTGAGATAGCACAATGTCTATTGATCGACGAATCTAAGAGACAAAAATTAGGTACGCTATTAAAAGTATTCCTAATATGCAATGATGAAATTATCTATCTGAACATTCACTAATCAATAAAGAATTATTCGAACTTTCACTAGGTAATTTATTTTTTATAGAAGACTCTGTTAGTATTTCAAATTGTTTCACAAAATACATTCTTGTGATTGATGAGTAAATTGTTTCTATACTTTTATTAGTCTACTAACCTGAAAAAGTCTAAAAGTGTCAATACTTCTTAGATGGTAAGCAGATCTCTTGGTGTGATCATTGTACGGTGGATGCTCAAAATGTCCCAGGGGGTAATTGTATTGCTTATAAATTCCAGACAAACCCGCTATTCGCAAACCACCAAACTGAAAAACTCCACCATATCCTACAAAAAAACTTGAGTTTTTAGTAAAAAAAAAACTGCCTTTGTCTGAAGAAATCACAATTTGTTTAGTTTAGCCTCCAAAATAAAAGCTAATTTTCGTAATTTTACATTTATACAACTCTTCATGCATAGAGCATGGCGTATGCTTTTAATTTTATTTTCGTATATATTTTTATGACTGTATTAATTAGGTAGATGTTGATTTAATTATTCTTAAATTAACTATTAATTATTATTATTTAATAATAATAATTTATTTAGGGAAATATAAATTTACAAATTTGAAGTACAATTCCCAGGGGATAAAAGGCAGCTGTGAAGTTGATCTATGTTTATCCCGGGTATTTTAAAATTCAATTCATGTATTCAATATGTATATAATGTATTACAAATTAAATAAGTATATAAAAACATGGAATATTTAAAAAGTTGGCGATAAAATGTGCATAAATAAATTAAAAATAAATGAGTAAAAATATGTTTTAGGAGAAAGGAATAAAAAGTGCAGTCTGCAAAAAAAGTCACAGATCCAGAATATATGTAAAATATTCCAAGTTATAGGTCTAAATATAAGAAGTTAAGAAATTATTTTTAATGTTACGATTTAAAATCAGTTCTATTTTTAATTAATTTTATTTCGGTAGGACGGTGGTTCCATGGAATAGCAGCTTCTTCTATAATTGTATTTTGAATGTTAAAAAATTGCTTGAGAATCTAAAATTAAGATTATTTCCCACATTTCTCTAAGTTTTTAATTTCCGTATCTTTTTATGTAATATTGATAAATGAAGTTTGATAAATGATACTGTGTCCAATTAATAATAATCTAAGCTTTGCCTTGCTTTTATCTTTAGCATTTCCTTATTTTTATGAAATAAATTGGTTTTAGTCAGTTAGTCCAATTTGAAAAGTTTTTTAGGAAAGGATTTTGAGTTTTTTGTAGTTGCCGAACCGAGTAACCATCTTTCTTTGCATATAATTCTATACCATAAAAATTGTGTGGCATAGATAGTGCATTGTATATTAATGTTTTTTATTATTCTTAGTTGATAACAAAGAAGAATTCTTAAATTAAGTTTATTTATAGCATCTTTAATTTATTATGTAGATTCCATTTTAAATCTCTTTGTAAAATCATACCTAAATATTTAGTGCAACTTTTTTCTTTAAAAATTTCATTACATATAAAAGATTTTGGGTCGAATTTCTTTCTTTTTACTGAAATCCACATTAAGCGTCAACTTGTTGCTATTTAGCCATTTTTGGCATCATGTTATAATGTTATTGCATTTTTCAATAAGACCCTCATATTATGTATTATCCATATAAAAAAAGATTAGCATCATCTGCAAAAAGGTTAACTTTTGCCATATCTGATAAATATTTTATATCACTGATATAAAGAGAAAA
This sequence comes from Parotoplana pacifica, assembly GCA_034780595.1. Taxonomy (NCBI): domain Eukaryota; kingdom Metazoa; phylum Platyhelminthes; order Proseriata; family Otoplanidae; genus Parotoplana; species Parotoplana pacifica. Next base: position 4,878 of record JAUYWI010112916.1, read on the forward strand.
GAGGAGTAGTCCAAGTACACTTCCCTGGGGCGCACCGTATTTGATGTAATTTTCGTTTGATAGGGTATCCCCTATGAGTCACGTAACTTTTTAATAATTGGTTAAAGTTTCCAATTCTACCATAAATGTCAAGTTTACCTATTAGAATTTCTTCAATATTATGCCTGGTTTCTGTCAAAATAATAATGTCCGGTGATTTTAATAAACAGTTGATAAATATTGATAGTTTAAAAAGGTGCTTTAAGACTATTAATATTAAAAGCTAAAATAGATAGCCTGCAGCTACGATTAGAAATGCCATTATACTTTTTTGTAGTAAAATAATTTATTTCGCTATTCAATATATTTAAATTAGAATTAGATTTGTGAACATTTTCAGTATGACAATTAGAATTTATAGTATAAACAAAAGTGTAAGAAAATCATGCATTCAGCTGATGAAACACACTATAGCCTGATCTGTCCAGGTCTTTTAAAAGACTGAAGCTGACCAAAAACCCATCAGGCAGAGAGCAGAAAATATTCCCTCTATACATCCAAACTTTATCTATTACAGACTGTTGTTTTAATCTAATGGCCTGAATAATATGTTTCTATTTAAAAAGTCTTTCATAACGAATGTGAGACAATACTTTGGGTATTGATCGAATTAAATTGCACTATAAGCGGTCCATTGGAAGAGTGATTTTTGGATTTTTCGTTGAAAGTCAGATTCTCAAAGTTGTTGGTCTTCATTGGGAGCCTTTGAATTTAGAGAGTCTACAACGTCAAGAGAATCACATGTACGAGTTTTTGGATCAATCAAGTCGGTGTCTTTTAGGATCGCGACTTTGGTGTTTGGAGAGAAAAATGACTTCTGAACGTTGAGTTGGTTTTTGAGAGATTCAATGTCAGCTGCCAACAGCTTTTTAAGAAGCAACATCTATGCTTTTAATGCTTGAATTTCCCTTAAGAATTTTCTTTGAATATCATCGGCGGGTTGTTGCGAGATGACACTTTCATAGATGAATCTGAACATAAAGTTAATCCGTACCTTGTTAGAGTTAGGTCTATAAACAGAATGTTGAAATGATTTATTGAAATTGCCACCCATAACCATACGTGTACCTGGTCTAAGTAGAACTTCAATGCATTTACCGTCGTGGTCTTTGATAACCATTGTACCCTTTTCTCCAATTGATATTGAAGCAATAGTTGGGCTGGTACCCATACAAGGTTCATCGTCGAGATGAAACGGCATATTGTGATGTTTGTTGTATTTGTTTAGAAGAGCACTTTCGAAATGTAAAGATAATTTTAATTCCAATTTGGTTTTATGATGAATTAGTTCCTGCGGCCAGCAATAATTGGACTTGAGAATAAAATCCCCATACTGGTATTCTGGTCCGATATAAAGCGTCTAGCGATTTTCATTTGATTAATTTTGAGAGAAGTTTAGAGTTTGCGTTAAAGCTAAGAGTACCTTACATTTGTCTGCATTTAAGTAGTCAGAATAAAGAAAGATTCACTGTCAAGTGAATAGTAACCGTCCCCATTAATTATTTCTACTGAGTTGAAATCAGTTTGAATGCTAGTCTCTCAAATAATAGTTTTAAATTTTCATTTTTCATTGCGTCGTCCATTTTCGCGCCAGTTTGTATAGATGAAGAGATATTATTCTGCCCCATTTTACAATTAGGTTTTCGAAACCGAAATCGGAACACTAATTCAAGTTGAAGTAATGGTTCCCTCGTTCTATTTTGTTTGACTAATGAAACTTATATTTGTTTCACTTTTTATATGTGTGTTGATTTACTTATCTGTTAATATGTCCTTCGACAGTACTAACATCATAGAAATGAATACAATCCAACTAAAAGATATTCAAAAATATATGGTCAAGTTAACTTTAAACCAAAACACATACAGAATCTTGTTTTTGTACTTTTAAGCGCTTTGGTCATTCATTAGGTGCCAATTGATATTGTTTTTACTTTCTCTTGTTTCCGATGTTTTCATTTACTTTGAAAGTCAGTCCTAATCAAACATAACATCCCATTACAATGCAGGCTTACTTTTCGGCTTGTTTAGACACTGCCAATCCTAACCATTGCATCACAATAAATTGGTTTCATTTATTTTGATTTTGAAAGCCATTTAAATGTTTAGAAATACCCAATTTACCTAGATAGTTATTATTACTAAAGACGGCAAAAAAAATCAGAGAATTATTTTTACGCAATACCAAATATATAAAACAGTCGGTCACTTTATATTCTTATGAAAATAAGCTGAGACAAATTTGGAAGATTCTAAATTTGAAGACAATATTATTGGCGTCCTTAATTTAAAAAAAACTCGGCCGAACTTTCGTCAAACTGCAGCCCAGAGAATACCCACATAAGCAACAATATGACTTTTCTCTCTTGAGTCATGGAAATATAAATTTCCTATTTATGTCTCATTCGCTTGATTGACTGCATGTTCCTTCATTTAAAAGTGGGAGGGGGGGTATGTTTGTTTTAAAGAAGTAGCAGCAGATAAAAAAGTTCCACCCAATATTTTTTTCAAAATTATGTAAAACATAAAACGCTTTTACATTTCCAAAATCCATCAACCATATTCATTGATCTAATTTGTACGAAGAAATACTGATTTTCAGAGGGAAAAAAACAATCAAACTAAAAATCCAATCTTGACCAACTTTCACTTTACATGAAGATAAGTTTCCATAGATTAAGATAGTAGGTCAAGTTTGTCTTTGCCATAATTTCATTTATCCTAGACATATTCACCTTTAGAAAGGAAAAGTGCAAGTTTGATCACATGTATAAAAGGATAATCCCTAATTAGTTACCTATCAAAATATGTTTTGGAGCTATACGGCCTCAAAGTTAAAATTGAGTTTTCAACAGGTGCAAAAAATCTGAAAAAATGATTAACCCTAAATGACCCATATTTCTCAAAAACTTTCTATGATGCAAGTAAAGCGATACCCTCATTTTGTTATATGTCGTAGTACAGGCCGAACCTCCCATTTTGATGGAAACAACAAAAATCAACTCACCCATATAATAGATATTTGGAGCAACCCAACCACCGTAGGGCAATTCTTGAAGATAATTAGAAGCTTCGTGATTACCACCAACAAATAAAGTGAGTATCGGGGCTTTGACCTTGCCAGCATAATATCTGTGAAAATATTTAAATCAACAACTTGACACTAATAAAAAAAACAATATCTTCTGCTTCTTATCATATTATGGGAGACCAGTTAGATAACCTATTCAGTCTGCTTGCAAAGGTTGCACCTCACACCCACAACTTGTTTTCCCTCTTTGCTTACTTGAGGCAACAAAGTGAACATGAAGTAAAGGATTTATTCAGGTATTTAAATCCTATTGAACCATCAATCGTGTGATCATGTTCTGTGTTCTTGGAATTCAATAATTCTTTAATTAGTTAAGGATGACATAGTGAACCTTTTTCTAGATAATAACTCAAACTAAATAAATGCTTAATTCTAAACGGTTTCTCTATTTGCAATCTTTCATAATTTGGCTAGAATTGTATTGTTATTCTCTAACAAATGTTTTAGATTGAAAATTTAATCCTTTCTACAGCGCTTACAAACGTTGTTTCAAGTTTGTACAAAAACTTCATATTAATATTTTTTGTTTATTTTGAATAATAAATTTACCAACGAAGTACCTTACCTCCAAAAGTCACCCATAAAACGATACTTAGGCGGTACACTCATGACTTGAAGGTCAGCAGCGTTGCGAATGGATTGAAAATCTCCACAACAGAGCACAATATCCGTTTTGAATCCATAATCAGCCTCCATCTTAGCGATGTCAGAGTAGACCTTGTCCAATTCACCATGTAGGCAACCCACCACACACACCTTCATCGTTTTAGCTAGAGATTAAAGAGACAACTCTTCTTAAAATAATAGTAAGATTCTATCCTAAAATAAAGATCATGCAATTGAATCTATGTATTTTATAAACAAACATTGCTAATTTACTTCAAGAATTAATACACTCTAAATGTCCAAAAATAATACAAACATTTTTTCGTAGTTTCAATTTTTATGCCAACTATAATATGAAAATAATAATAGGAAAAATTATTGTAGCTAGTTATTGTATACTAGTTCTGGTAGACTTACAAAAAACTGCAGTAATGTAATTGTTCCCAATAACATTTCTTATAATAACCACAATTATGATATTTTTTGGCTATTATGTGTCATATTGGTTCTTTAATCAACAGCGGCCATTACATTTCTTACATAAGGAATAGGCATTGTTGGTATAAATGTAATGATTCCATCATCACTAGTTATTTTTGATCCGCCTTTTAATCCAACTAGCGCTTATTTAGCCTTTTACATTTTGAATAATAACTAAATTATGGGAAGAGTGACGGTTGTGTACACATAAAACTGGTTGAAACTCACCGCTAAGGGTCCTAAGTCCCCCACCATATTTCTTGTTATTGGTTGGCATTTTAAATATTTTATCGGATTGTTTCATGGATTTCAATTTTTTTTATTTTGGATGAACTAGATAGTACTTTTATCATGCTTCAGCTTGGGTGTAGAACAAAATACACATGATTACGTAGTTTTGATTTGATCTTGCAAAGATGCTGTTTTTATGATGAAGCCATATTTATATTTATGCACATCTTTTAGCTGGATTACATTCATTACCATGATGTTAGTGCTGTCGAAGGCTTGACAGATTTTATTTATTATTTTTTAGTTTTGCATATTTGCTGCTGTAAATATTTCATTCCACAGAGTGTTGTACATACACCTTTCTCTACAGGGACCCATTTTGGTGCATGGATGTCGCAGGCCGTACAACAACCTTGAAGTGAGTGTTGTACAGCGTGCAGTGAGCAATGATTTTTCTATTACATTCCCCACAACACGGGATAGGAAACTCGCAATTTTATTGGTCATTGAACATCGATTTATCGATTTATAAGAGATTATTTGAGCACAGTCTGTAGACAGTTTTAATTTCGTTAAATCGATTTTGTGTGCGAACAAAAGAACAATTGATTGTCAAAATACAGATTTCTGGTCATTTGAAATAAAGTAACCCCCTTCCCCGCCTATTATTTCGATGTTGGTACGTAGATATTAAATAATCCCTCACTGCGAGCTGACTGATCGAACAACTGTCAAATTTAATCATTTCAATCAAATTTGCTGTATGTGATCGATCCAATTCAGTGTTCTACCCAATCGGATTCTCTTTCTCCGTGCTGAATTAATGATGACCATAGCAAGCAAGCCTGATAATTTTGACAAGTTACAAAAGATACAAAAGTAGCTATGGGACATCAAATTACATACAGATTGTAGATCTAGATTTTCAACAAGACTTTAATCATAATAAAACAAATACATTTGATCATGTGATCTCCATAGATACTTCATTAGGCCCACAGCAAAGTTGCAAATTTGAATTTTGAATAAATAATAAATAACTTTCTATAGTCGTGTGTGAATAACAGCTCAACACTAAATGAAGTATCGCCAATGTGCAGTATTAGTTGTTCTGGGGAACATTTAACTTAATTGATGCCGCCAAAGAAGTCATAAATTCTGTTATTATTATCATCATTATCAGAGTTGCCATCTCTGATTCATTACATAAATCAATATGCATCCAGGGTGGTTTTAGTTGTCATGGAAGCATAGAGACAGGGGAACATTTTAGTTGTCTATGATGGTGGACAGATTTCTATGCATTTAACGGTGATTTATTAGTCTCTGGTCAACAGATTTCTATGCATTTAACGGTGATTTATTAGTCTCTGGTCAACAGATTTCTATGCATTTAACGGTGATCTACTAGTCTATGGTCAACAGATTTCTATGCATTTAACGGTAATCTATTAGTCTATGGTCATAAGA
>JAUYWI010112927.1:0-10791 GCA_034780595.1 Parotoplana pacifica
TTGAAATGGCAAAAAACGGCTTTTATAAGAAGAAGAGAATTGCTAACAAAAACATTACGACTAGAAACAAAGAAGATAATTGTGAAGATAATTGTAGGGAGCATCACTGTATGAAGCAGAAACCTGGATATTGCAAGAAAAGACAAGAAGAAAATTGAAGCGCTAGAAATGTGGATTTCCAGAAGAATGCAACAGATAACATGGAAAGACATGAATACAAATCACGAAGTACTCCAACAAATCAAAAGGAAGAAGAATTGGATTGGACATATAATTACGTGGAGAAGGAATAGTCAGCAATTCTGGAAGGTCGATTTTTAGTGAAAAGGAAAACGAAGAAAAGGGATTTTAGAAGAGTTCAAACCAAACACCTATAGAGAATTGAAGGACCGGGCAGCAGTGGATGCCATAGAATCGAACCTGCCTAATAACTGATTCGGCAGAACACACTATAGATATTTCGAGAGTGTCCAGTTTTTTAATTTTAGAATAAATAAAAAGACAAAAGTCCATAACCAGACCGGTATCGTTTAATAATTAAACATTTTCAATGGTATTACGGTAAAAAAGTATATTTTTTCAAAGTCAAACATTACAAGTAAATAAACATAATTAAAACATCAGCTCAAACTTTTAATTTCACTTCGAAGGAAAGAAATTGATGTCTGTAAATCGCCCGAAAAACATAGTAAAATTAAGAAAAATATTTTAAATGTTATGCTACAGTTTGTCAAATATTGCATTAAATATAATCTACCTGTTGCAACATTCTCTTTTAGCTCATGTTCAAATATATTTTGGCAATTAATACAAGCTAATCATTTCCGATATGAGATGAGCAATAAATGAAAAAGACACAATCTTGAGTATAAGTCACTAAATCCTTAATGTGGATATTTTTGTTTGTTTTTATTTCTGAAAATCAACTTTTCTCATTGACTATTTTTAGTTTCAAAATATTTTGAAATGGTTTCATAAATTTTAGCAATGATGAATCGTTTTTATTTCGATTTATTATGAATATTTTAATGATTTTCATAAATAAATCAATAAAATTAGCTATGAAATTATTCATTTGACTAAAATCCAATAGGATTTTTTGTCAAGCATTTTATTCAAAAACATCAAAACCCAAAGTAAGCTTACGCAAAAGTATAAGAATATAAGAAACTTAATTTTCGTAATGAGAAAAGTTAATCAACAATAGAAGTAAAAAGAATCATCCTTTAAATTTGGATTATTGTGTAGCTGGTATTTACATTTTATACCTGGACGAAAACGCCGTTATGTTCGGGACATTTTAGCTCACTTTTGAAATTGAAGTCTTGTAAATTTGTGAATATTTTTGTGATGTCTTTTATTTAAATAGTTTAAATTAAAGAAATCACTTTTTTTGAAAAATATCATAAATTTTTTAATGAAAATTTCTATCCCTTCACTTCATTTTGTATCGGATTTTTAGGGATGTTTTATGAAAATTTTAAAAAAATATTGAGCAATTACCTTATTTAGAAACAAATATATTAGCATTTAAAATCGTTACGCTTGGGACATTCCTTTCGATACGCTTGGGATAGTCTCAAATATTAATTTATCGACCACTAAAATGAGTTTTGTTTTTTTGTGGAATAAAAACTCATCAAAGTATATTTTGTAAAGGAGAATATAACAAATAATGCAAATTCAAGAAATAACTGGACGAATGGTTGTTTTACAATGTAAAATGTAGAATAAATCTTTACTGCAGAAAACTTAAAAATAAAAATAAAATCAGTCAAGCCTTCGATAGTATTAACATCATAGAAATGAAAGTAATCTAACCAAAAGATGTATTTATTTAGTTGACCTAAATGTTGCAAACATGTGCAGCTTGAAATTCATAGTACCCAGGTCCAACTTCTAAATTGTCAGTTACAGCTCTACCCTCTTAAGAATCTATGATGGCTTTAAGTCACCCATATCAAAAATCCGTTATATTTTCAGGAAAGAGAATTTAATGCCCCATGGCAAGGCAAACCCTAAGTCTTAGATCCACGAAAAAATGTAGGCTCGCCGCCTTGTCGGACATGGGTTATTTTTGAATCTGTAAGTTGTCCAATAACTTCGATACCAATTGAAAAGTATTAAAAGATTCGAATTTTGTGGTTCTGTTTTTCGACTTTTAATAATTCTTAGAGGCTGTTCTGTTGCACCAATTTTCTCTTGTAGTTGTTGTTTAATGTTCTTAGAACTTTTGTCCAATATGTTGCCGGAGAGGGCTTTACCCCCACACCCAGTCAAATGTGCAGAAAGTTACGGGATAAATTGAATTTTTTTAAATAGGAGTTCTGTTACTCTGTTTTTCGACTATGTGAGGCTCGTAGAGGCTATTATCCTACACCAAGCTTTATCATTCTTGTTCTCTGATGTCCCTAGCACCCAAGTCAAGAATGTATAATCCGCCACAACACCACTGAAAAAGTGTAGCTGGTCCCAGTGACCCAGGTATAAATTCAGACCTTTTGGTTGTCTTGTGCTAGCCAAATAAATTCTATACACACTCAGTTTGGTATCATGGGTAGCAAATTTCATGCAATATTTAGGAATATAAAAGTTATACCAAACTGCTGATGCGTTTGCACAGTATTCGAACAAATCCAATTGTGATAATCGAAGTTGAAACTTTAAACTCTTCGTAGAAGACTACACCTATTTTCATCATTATTCTTTTATTAGATGCGCCGTGGTCGAATTTGGTGGAGGAAAACCGCAGCTCGAATCCCGTCGCCGATTTTTGGCGGTTTTATGGACAAAAAGGTTGCTGGATTTGTGTAAAGTGTAGGTAGTTTTGCCAACATTAAAATTATTTGTGAACAGTTTGATTGAAGTGTTTTTTATAAATTGCATCTAGTTTTAGTGCTCTCGGAATTATGGTTTTAAGATAACACGGGCTCAGAAAATGTCTTGGAGAAATGGCGAAAATAGGACCACCAACAGCAAAATAATATTCATTAGACTATTATATGATCAAATGAATAATAAACAATGACAATGTCAACAAAATAGTGTATTTCTGGACTTGGTTGATTACTCTTTGTAACTGACAACACCTCCCCTAGACTAATCACAATGTAGTTTTTGAGTTAAAATGTGCATTAAAATTGATGATATATTTGTTGTTGTTGTTGAAACAATATTTTTTGTCCCGAGCGTAACTCTCCAATTACGAAATATTTTTAGTAGAAATAACCATTTTTGGTCATTTCAATGATACATATTGTTAAAAGCAGAAAGTGTTCTTTAATCTAAGCCCCGGCCGGTATAGTGACCGAAAGGGTTCACTTATGATTTTCTTATTATTTTGAATGAACATACACACATTTAGAGAATAATCATGATCGAACACGAATGTTCACGATTATTCTTCAAAAATTAAAGAACAGTCACTAAATGGGAGAACAACTGATTGTTCTTTATAAAATGAAAGAACCGTCACTAAATGAGAGAACGATCAACTGATTGTTCTTTATAAAATGAAAGAACAGTCATTAAATGAGAGAATGATCAAATAATCGAACACGTCTTGTACAACAATTTTTTTTATTAGGTTACCTAGACGCGTGAAAGTTTTTGTGCTTTGTTTCTAAATAATAATATTAGGAGTAATATATAGTTGTTCTAATGAAACGTACAGTAACTGACATAGGTACATTTTGTAACAATTTTCTCTCATTTAGTGACACTGTTCTTTCATTTTTTGAAGAATAATCATGTCATGATGATCTTTCAGCTTTATGTAGTTGATCAACACTATAAATGTTTTCATATTTTTATAAAATTATGTGAAATAAAGTCGAGCTTTTCCAGACATCAATCCCATATAATTTCTAACTATAGTTATTAAAATAAATAATATGATAGCAATCACCTTCCAGCCTGTTTACATTTTTACGAAGCAATTTGTAACCGGAATAAATTCAAAGATAATTAAACACTATGTATGTTTTGGACAAAATAAGGGAAATACTTCAGAATGCCAAAACACCTGCATACATTTTGTTATATTAATTCAAGGAAATCCAGCAAGAATTTTCTTCGATGGTTAACAATAAAAGCCGTTTCCAATTATAGGGTTACCCAAAGAATGTGAAAAACAACGGCGTCAGCAATTCAAAATTAGAGAATAAATGTTGGCTTGTCAAAATAAAAAACACAGATTTCAGAATTCCTACAACTAATTCATAATGGACTGTTTCTATTGTGAACGTTGATATCACAGTGGTATAGAGTATATTTGGAAAAATATTTAAGTGGGATATACTTTGGGTAGGAATCTAGTTAAAACAGAGTTGTAATTTCAAGAAAATAGACAAGTGGTGATAGTGTCGCACAAATTTGGGTTTTCTCAATAGGTTTTTTTTTTTTACTTTTATCTTTCAAAACACTTTTTGATTAAGCCGCAGCGGTCTGCTCTATATTACCTACACATAAAAATCTATCTAATAACTCCGATAATTATCAGTGTCCTTAGAATTTATTTGGATAAACACAACTTTTGAAAAGACCGAATTTGGACATGGGTAACCTGGGGTCAGTCTAGCAATAGGGTCTGGGAGGCGTATCAGATAACATACAAAATTGGACATGAGAAATAAAGCCACCATATGTACAAAATGTTGTCAATGAATCAAATTTAGATTGTAAAATAATCATCTTTTGAAATCGAGTTACTACCTTGATCCAGTTTTGAGTGCCTGTGGTATACCCTTATTTTTATCAAAAAATAAATTATTATTATATTTGGTATCCAGAGTTCATACTTGTCATACTTGTCAAACAATCAAAGGTAAACATTTTTACATAAAAACAATCGACAAAATTGTTTACATTCCCCCACATGACGGTTTCTGAAAAATTGAAGTTTGACCAAAATGGGTGAAATGTACTTTTTAAAATAAAATTGATTGTGAGATCATGTAAATAGCTATAATGTTCTGGGTTTATTAAATTAAAATTTATCCATAAGGGCGCAATCTGAGAGCTATATTCCGCTTATTTTATTTACCTTTCAGTTTAATTTTAATTTGGTGATGAAAGGTATGCAAAATAGAGGCATAAATAATATGTAATCATAAAAAATAGGTAATTGATATGATTTTATTTTCATTTATGTACACAATTGACAGTCAATACAAGTCACCTGATGGCATTTTAGAGATGGAAAAAGAATAACACTTTTAAATAAGTACTCAATAATATCCAAATTTGTCTTTAGAATATGGTAGCCCTGAAAGGGCTGTTATTGCTCTCATAAATAAGGTAAAGAGGAGCCACAGAACAATAGTTCGAACAATAGATAGCTATTGTTTTGAAGAATTTTTTGGTATCTTCTGGGCATGGAACAGATAAGGTTGTTGATAAACTGTTGCTTGAACCATGGGATCATTCAGATCATAATTGCCTCATCTATCAAGCTCAGCTTTCAAGAAATCCAATAAGTTTTCAATGGGGTTTAAGTCAGGGCAATTTGGTAGCCCATGAAAACATCTGATGGCCTGTGCAGCCACTTTATTAGATGTGGCTTGTCCTGTTGTAAGGTGAGGTTATTGTAGAACTGAAAGAATTTGAAATATTGTTTGAAGATTTGAATTTATTCAATAACTGAGGTTTTTCTGAATATGATGAAGAGGTTGGGGTATTGAACCTAAGAAGTTCTCCACATGATAACTTGCCCTTCACCACCTTACCTTGAAAACAAGGTCACATTACTTGTACAAGGGCTGAACCTTGAGAACTTTGGTAGTAGAGCGCTTTTGAGCACCATGGATGAGAGACAAGGAGCTGCTACAAATATTCACTGTTCAATCCCTGTGTTGACGAGCCCATTAGACACACAGATTTTGGTGTTTTGATGTCAAGGAAGGCTTTTTTATATGACTAGATTCAACACCCTTGGTCTCACTCTACTGCTAAGCCAGAGCTGTCAAGAGTGTGTTTTCTTGAAATAAGTAACCAGTGGTGGGTTTTTCCAGTGGTAAAATGCACTACTACCAAAGTCTTCAAATTACAGTCAATATCCAAATTGTGTGACATTGTGTTCAAGGTAATGAAGGCTGATCATGGTGTTGGAAGCTTTCTCAGGTGCTAGACCTTTACCTCTTCATCACATTAAGGGAAACCTCAATGTTAGAGAATATTTTCAAATTCTCAAGCAACATGCCCAATCCATGCTGTCAAAACAATTTCACCTTACAACAGGACAATGCGCACTTCATAAAGTGGCAGCTATTGAAAACTTCTGGGATTTTTTAAATCTGAATTTGATAGACAAGGTATTCATGACCTGAATGACCTCATGGTTCAAGCAATTGAAATTTTTATCACCATGCCACAGTAGTTTATCAACAACCTCATCAATTCTATATCCAGAAGATGCCAGCAGATTCTCTTGAACTATCGAAACTTATTATTTCACTCCTCTTTGCGTTTTTGATAATGCCATAACAGCCCTTTTTAGGATTATCACAGTCTCATTGATAAAAAAGTATACAATAGAAATTATATTTGGATATTATTGAGGGCTTATTTAGTCATTATTTTTAAAAGATGGTATTTTTAGTGTGTTACGGTTTCTTTTTTCCATTCTAAGTAAAATAAAAAAATAATGTGGTAGTTAATAAATAGGTAGGTTTAGGTGTACAAAAATATGTAATACTCGTATGTCAAGAAAGTCTATATAGTAAATTTCTCTATTATCTATCGCTAGAATTAGCTAAATTTTTATCTAATATGATGTATACCAAGAATCCTTCAGTTTCTTATACTGACTCACAAGATATTTTTGTCAAAACAATAAATACGTTACAACAATAATTCTTTTTTCACCATAAATCAAATAATATATAGAGTGGCGATTAATGCATGTATTGTACAAGGATATCGAAACACTATTTTGGCAGAATCTACCAGAGATTTAAGAAGGTCATTACATAAAACGGGATGTGTTACCTTATGTTAGGTACATTATGAACTCTAGCATTTCTATTATTTTGTTATGTAAATATTTTTATTTCTTGTACTCCAGTTGAGATGGTGTGTGCACTTGGTAGGATTTTACATGAATCATTATACTATTGTCAAGGTCGATAATGAATGTTTCCTGTTGCTGCACCTCTGTTATGATGAAATTCCTAAGCTGTCAAATACTGCGAAATTTTCGTTTATTTCATTGTAGGTGTTGCTGCGTAGTTACATCAGACAAATGGTAATTGTTTAGCTCCAAAACCAGCCTTACCAAATGAGTTTTATTGAATTTTTTATTGAAAATTGGCTATTTTTTTACCCCTTCTCATTAAAAATCAAATGGTTTCAAATTTAAAATTCATACCACAGACTTTATTGATGTGTACCAAATTTTATCAAAATCGATTAAATTTTCTTATTGTTTCATATTTTCAGTCTCTATCCGTTCATCATCATTGTGGTACTGGTTTAGGGAGTAAAAATTTAGTGTGGTTACTAGGGAAGCCACTATTAAATAGCAAACAAAGATTTTACAAATTAGTATTTGACAACAAATTTTTAATGATAGAATGTTATTAAAGACCAAAAAGGTAAAAAAGTGTGTTACCTCAAACCCTAAAACATCTATGAATTCTTTTGTTTTTTCAAATAAATGATATTTTTACCTTTTTAGTCTTCTTCTTCTTCTTCTGTTTTTCCCACATTTAGGTGGAGTCGCCGGTGCGGATACTTTTCCTCCACTTCTTGCGATCCATTGTATCCTCTTCTCGGACTCCCTCCGCCTCCATATCTTCACGAATGCAGTATTCCGAATTCTTTGGGGTCTTCCACGCTTCCTCTTCCCCACCTTTATCTTTCTGACTCTTCTACCCACATAGTCATCCTCTCCCTCACTTTTCATATCTCACTTTGTCAAGTTTTGGCAGTCCTAAAGACCACCTAAGCATTTTCATGTCTGCCACTTGCATCTTTTCTTCCTGCTTTTTTGTAGTAGTCACAGTCTCCATTGTTTCATACAGTTTTCCTTTCACCTTGTCTGGTACTTTTCTGTCACATATGGCAATAAATCTTTTTAAATAATAAAATTTTATACCATATTTTCACATGCACAATTTTAACTTTATTCAAATAAGCAGGAAAACATTATTGCCATAAAACATAGTTCTGAGTATGTTATACCTTTAAGCAAAACTAAATTGTTAGGTAAATTCAAAATAAATATGTAAAACATACGTACGTAGAAAAATATTTTTACCCTCTAAACTAAAAGAATCGTACTCTTAAATCTGATGTCATTTATTATTTATCAATTTTGTGTTATGTTTTGACTCAGTTTCATTCTATTCATTGTATTTTGTTCTTTGAATTAAAAATAAGACAGATTTGTATTAGTCAAGTACAAAAATAATTTATGGTATGGTACATAGGATAAGCTAGAGGAGAGTACGATACAGAGTGTCAAAGTTTAGTGTCTTCTATCATCATACGAATGTCTAAGGTATATGAATTTTAAAAAAAATCGTTGTCAATCACCACTTCAGCTGACATTTTTCAAAAGTCGGTGATAAACATAACTATTCTATATTTTATAGTAAAAGTCTATTGATCTAATTTGAGCAAAATACCTTAATATTATTAATATCTGATATAGAATATATACAAAAGTTTGATTTGAATTTTAAAAATTTAGCCATCACTTCCATAGTCTCTATTTTGGGTCTATTATTGTTTGATTTTCAAAATTTCATCAGACAAGAAAAAATAGGAAAAAAATAGGACGTCAGAGTTTGAGGCGTGACATTTAATTACCTAATAATAGCAACGATCAGGTAATAATTCGAATAGCAGCAGATTGTTTTTAACATTCAGTTTGTGAAAATCCTTTGTTTGTTGCCCATTCCGAATTCGCAGGTATATCTTCATCATAGTCGTCATTTGGCTGTGGAGATTTTAACTCCTCTCCGTCTTTTGACTCAGTATCAGAATTTTTATTTATTTTTCTGTCTCTAAAATCTTTAAGGTTTTGGAAAACCCAAGCCACCTTGTTGATCACTTCATCCTGTATGAGCTGAAGGCACATGGAAAGTACGGCCAATCCCCAAAGACAATACATCATACCAACAAACAATTCAACTAAGGTCTCCTCCTGTAGATAAAATGAAATATATATTTAACCATAATTGTGGACAAAATAATATATAGATATTTCAGAAAATTTTATCTGATTAAAAAATGAATAATTGGGTGGAAAAATAATTTGAATTAAATAAGTATTCAATCTCTATAAGTTTGGATCTCGTTGTCTCGTTCAGTGATAGAAGAAGGCTCAAAAATGAAAAGGCCGATTGACCAGAAATGTAGGAGGTTTTATGCCCACCCATTTTTTGAAAAAAACGTATACAAAATAATCATTATTGAAATCAACATTTGGTAAAAGTTGTTACACGACATATTCTGATATTTCACCGGAAATCCTACGAAATTTGGAGATTAGGGAAGGGTCCTAGGGTTCTATGGACATCTATTCTAGGAATTGGGAAGGATACAAATATATGGGGTCTTGGATCTTCTCTTAATCTTCTCAATAAGTCTATTTCCGTATCTCCAGATATTCCTATGAACCCCTAGTATCCCTCCCAACTCAACTATTGATGTCCCTGTACCCTTCCCAATTCCTAGAATAGATCTCCCATATCTCCACATATTCATAGGACCCTTCCCTGATCTCCAAATATCAGTAGGATTTCCCCTCAAATCTCAGAATATGTCGTTTAAAGACTTTTGACTCACCCTGTATATCACGACATATTTTTAAAAGAAATGATTATTTGTGATCAAACAGCCAAAAGCAGCAGATAAAGATCGTACTCTTTGTTTGTAAGAAATGTTTACTAAATCGTGACAGGTATCACTACAATATATTTGATAAATGTTTCTAGTTATCTGTTTTTGTAAATCAATACCAAAAATTATAATTATATTTTTTAGAGTTAATACAGTAATAAAGATCTCAATTTCTGAATACAAGATCAAGACCAAACATATCTTGTATGAATTTAAATATAAACATATACTTACACTTTCAAATCCTCTGTCCTTAGCTGGATAAAAGTCACCAAATCCAATTGTGGAGAGGGTGATAAAAGAAAAATAGAGACCTTCCACTATTGTCCATTCCTCCCAAATCTTAAATAGTGCCGCTCCAATTAAAATGTAGACAAAAAGTAAAGATATTGAAACCATGATTGGCACATTGATCTCAAAATCTGAATAATCTTCTTCTACTAGTTCATCATCATCATCGACCACTACCGGACCATCTCCCTGCCAAACCTAAAAACACAATTATTGTAGCCTCATTTAATTCTAAATAAAATATTCCAAGAGAATGTAAAATAAGTCTTTAAGAACAGAAAATAACCGCCATCATTTGATAAATAGATAACCAAGGGAAAACATAATTTATTTTATCGATGACTATAAATCTAAAACAATGGCACTTGGTTGATAGCTAAATAAAGTTTTGCATTGTCTAATGGGCTTTGTAGAAGCCGGAAAATGCGATATTTTTGTGCTATTCTTATTAAAATGCTAAACTTTTCTGACTTTAATTTCATGGTATTTGTTCAGAACCCGATGATACACTGTCTTAAAAAGTGACTTTTTTTATCCATCTCTTTCTTCTCCTTATCCTTATCCATCACCTACATACATACAGTGCGTCCACGAAAGGGGGTGTAAACCAGAAATATAAGAAATTTTATTTTCTATACATTTTATTCTATGATT
>JAUYWI010112938.1:0-10791 GCA_034780595.1 Parotoplana pacifica
GATGTGGCTCTGCTT
This sequence comes from Parotoplana pacifica, assembly GCA_034780595.1. Classification (NCBI taxonomy): domain Eukaryota; kingdom Metazoa; phylum Platyhelminthes; order Proseriata; family Otoplanidae; genus Parotoplana; species Parotoplana pacifica. Next base: position 16 of record JAUYWI010112938.1, read on the forward strand.
CCATTTATCTGGTACTTTTCCATCGATAATTGAACTGTTGATGAGATTACATAAGGGAGCGGCTGGGTGAGGTGCTCCTTCTTTGAGAAGCCGAGGTAATAAATTGTCGCTACCAGTCGCCTTTGAGGTATCTAATTTAGATAGTTGAACGTAAATGTCGTGCGGGTGACAACAAGACTCTGAAGACATAGTTTCATTTTGTTGAGCTGTGTTGTTGGTACTGGTGTTAGAGAAAACTGTTGTTTATATTATTAGCAACCATCTTGGCGTTTAGAAATGTGTTAGTTATAGAGTCCAATTTGAGTTTAACCTTCGACCCCGAACCTCGTTAATAAATTTCTAGGAGTCTTTTACAGACTTGACCGATTTTGAAGTCCACAGTTTTTGTGCTTTAAATATTACGAGTTTAACTTTTACTTTTAGGTGGCTGTACAAGGTGAGGTTACTAGTGCGAAAGGCATTCCAGCGTTGGTTAATTTTTGGACTTAGGTAAACTGTGGAAGTTGGAATATGCTCGGAACAGTGTTTGATTTTACTATAAAAAAACTTATTTTATTCTAGATTTTTAGTTTTATACATGTCAGAGAATTCTGTGTTGGCAATAGAGTCGACAAATGCGTCCATATATGATTTGCGATAATCTTTGATTGTGTGGGTTACATTATAATCAGTAGGATTAGTGGTGCTGTTTAGGTAGACACAGTTGTGATCAGAAGTACCCAAAGGTGGGAGTATGATACAGCCATGATATTGTGAGAGAATGGAAGATGACACAATATTTGTCTAAGATGTTTGGACCGCGGGTCGGATTGTTAACAATGTTAACTAAATCAAACGAAATTAGTAGGTTGTTACATTTAGAGTTATTAAAGTCTCCACAGATAATAACAGAATAGTCGCTGTAAGATGTTAGAAGAGTATCGATTGTTGTTGTGAGAGAGTCTGCCAGAAGCAGTTGGTTTGGGAGGAATATAATACACAAATAAGTTTAGATTAATTTAGAGTAATAGTCATATAGTCAAACAGTGAAGAATTACTTAATATAACATTAGATGGGGCTAGCTGATTTTTCACCCAGATGCAGATACCTCCTCCTGGTCTTCCAATCCTTGTCATCACGAAAAATCATATAGTTGGGCAAAGACAGGAGTTTAGAGTCAATATTTGGTTTCAGCCAGGACTCAGTCACAAGTAGATTTTAAAAGACACATTTCACTGTATTTATTTTGGTAGTATTGAGCGTGCTTTGGAGAGTAAAATAAATGGTAGAATTTTGAGAGATTTATTAGATTCCCACTTAGTGAAAAACCGAAAGTTAGTTGGTAACGTCGAAACGGTCGACTTGGACACTATCGACAGCTGGTTGTATTTGATTTCAATTTTTTTTCTAAGTTTGATAAAAAAATCAATAGGTAAATTTAGCCTAAAAATCAATATTAATTTGAAAATGTGCCAATTCAAATCTTAATTATTTTACTCAAAGAACATATCAAATTTCCTGACTTGATGACGTCATAGGGCTGCTAACTAAGGTCTAGTTGTATTATTTTAAAAGATAATCTTCCTCATTGGTTATGGAGCAGGTGTGTACAAATCTCAACCAATTCAGTCCATGGGAAGTATGTTAGTTTAGGTATACAAAATACAAAACCAGAAATCTACCAAGGGTTAAGGAGCCCATTGAGACACAAAATTCCATTTTAGTTCTATTGATATATTTTAGTCACCGCTTAAAAGATTAACATTTGTACTAAATGAACCAGAATAAAATTAGCTATATAGAAGAGAATCTTTACTGCAGCAAACATTACAAAATCTGTCAAGCCTTCAACAGTACTAACATGATAAAAATGAATATATTCCAACTAAAAGATTTGAAAAATATATGGCTTCAACATAAATACAACATCTTTTCAGGATCAAATCAAAACTACGTAATCATGTGCATCTTGTTCTACACCTAAGCTGAAGCATGATAAAATCGTTAGTCAAGATTGGTGATTGAAAGTACTATCTAGTTTATTCGAAAATTATTGACCATGAAATAGTCCAGTCAGAAATCAAAAATATAAAGTTATTGAAATGCAAAACAATAACAAAAAATATGGTGCCATACTTAGGACCATCAGCGGTGAGTTTTAACCTGTTGTATGTGTACACAACCGTCACTCTTCCCATAATCTAGTTATTATTCAAATTGTAAAAAGCTAAATAAGCACTGGTTGAATTAAAAGGCAAATCATTACCAACAATGTATGTATATTCCTTATATTACATATAAGAAATGTAATGGCCACTGTTGATTGAAGAACCAAAATGACAAATAATACCAAAAATATCATAATTGTGGTTATTATAAGAAATGTTATTAGGAACAACTTCATTACTCCAGTTTTTTTATCTGTTGGTTAAAATAGTTAATGTTCTGAGAAAAGTTATAGTATTATAAATGATAGAATGTGATGTAACTATTTGACAATTATTACAAAATCTTTCATTATAAGTTTGGTGATAAAATAGATCGGTTTGATGATGTAATAACTAGCCATAAAGGAATAACAATGGGAGCAAATGTATTTAGTGTCAGAAAGACCATTAAAATTAATAAAATCAATATTGATATTAAGTACTAATGATTTTTAGGAAAGCTTCATGAACATCTTGTTGATTTGTAGTATCAAAGGAATCAATATGATTTTATTTAATAAACTAATAACATTTTTGATAAAACTAAAACTGATAGAATCATCTGCACTATTTTAATATTGGTAAGAAGAGAAATAAATTCATTATTGGAATTTAATAACTATTGATATTAAATATGAATATTTGGATTAAACTATTTTAATAATAATACTTTCAATATGTAAACCTTTTAGAGGATTATGACAAAAGGAATTATTAAGTGGCAGAATTAACAGCATTGCTAAGTTCAGAATTATAAAAAAATAGTATAACAAAAAATTTTGATAAATTCAGATTTAATATTAGTCTTAGAATCTCGAATAGTAGATATAACATCAGACTTAACACCAATATAAAAATTGGCAGAATCTAAAGGATTAGAAAATTATTAGGGATGGATGTTGAACTGTAATTATGTAAATTAAAATTGACACTAAATTCATTTATTTATCAATAATGGCTTTATATGTATTACTAAACATACTTATTTTTTTGGAAAGAAGTTTAGTATTATTTTCCAAAATGGATTTGATCAATGTCATGGAGTATAATCTAATACGCTGAATTATCATCAGAGTCTGAACAAATTGTATTATTATCAAACTATAAAAGCATTAACTTCTTTTTATTAAAAGAGACGTCTAAAATGGTTCATATTGCAAAAACTAAAAATGTAATTTACTGTAAAGTTTTTTGAAACGAAAATCAAAATCTTCATGGGAGACATAAATATTAGCATATCTAATGAGTTGATTGTAGAGCATACCTGAGCAGCTATAATTTTTTTGGGGGCACAAGTCTGATTTTAAACCCCTTTCCCCTTTTTTCAAAAGTAAAAATTACCACCAATTTTTTTCTCCAAACATTTACTTGTTAACTCTCTTTTGACATGTGTTTTTTTGGTATTACTCATTAACGAGGTATAAAAAACAGAAGCTACCGTGCTACCATAGCATTATGAACATTATTTCAAGACAACATAGAGTCCACTACACTTAATGTATGTAGCTATCTATTACTTGCGTTATTATCTCATGCGCCCACAGTCAGGTGCATATTTTGTATTATAATAAAAGTCTGCCTGATAGGTGTTGTTATGGTAACCTTGTTTTCTTTAATCATACATTCTATCAGTACAAATACTTTAGTAAGTAGCAGTGAAGCTTCATTTATTTTGAGTGAAGCTGTAAGTTCTTCATTTCCTTATTCCAGTAGAATTGGACCTTCAATTCCAAGGTCTCACCTTGATGGGGTGTTTAACACTTGTACACATAAAAATGGTGGAGTTTCACCAACTTCAAAGCTAGCTAAAATTGATTCACCAAGAAAAGAATGGGATCATTCTGACTTTTTTCAGTCAAGCTGGCTAAATTTGTTTCTTGAGCACCATTATATCTTCAGAAAACAGTGGATTCTTAATCACCCAAGTTGGAAATAATTGATAAAAATCCTTCTTTTCCTTTTTTGATACTCCTCCCCTTTTTCCTTCTTTCGCCCTCCCTTTTTTATTTTCCTCCCTCCTTTTTTCTACCCTCCACCTTTTTCTTCATTCCTCCCCTCCCTTCTTTTTGCTTTTTTCTACCCCTCCCTTCTTTATTCCTTTTTACCCCTCCCCCTTTTCTTGTTTCCTCCGCTCCTTTTTTGCCACCCCTCCCTTTTTCCTTCTCCTCCAGCAAAATGAAGAAAAGAAGATTGTCAAGACAAGTGCAAGAAAACTCGAAATAGTCCAGTAAGAATTACTTCACGGATGATTTCTACGGATTTGAATCTAGGAGAAACCTGAGAAAATCAAAAAAAGGTCCCAAAAATATTTTAATGGGAAGTGTTTCAAATTTTAATTTGTCTAATTATTAGTCTGTAACTAAAAAGAACGAAGCCCTTTAGCCTATATAATGAATTACCAACAGATAGGAACATGCTCCCTCCCAATCTATTCGAAAAAGTATTTTTCAATGTCATACATGACGTCAGATGCTATTTTTAGATTACCCAACCTAATAAATTGGGGTTAGAGGCAACAAAGTTTTATTTCTTGAACTTAATAAAATGTATTTATTAATTATAACAAATATATTACAACAAGCCGTAATAAATAGTTAAAAATGAGCTAAAAACATAATGCAGAAATGTTCGTTATAGAAACAGAAATGGAAATTAAGTGCACATGTACCTATATAATTTTATATAGTAAAGTACTTTATTTTAGAAAAAAAGCTCATATACAAAGCATTTTACAGGTAGATAATAAATATGTACACACTCTATGCAAAAAAAATATTTTCCAAGGTCATATGATAAGAGTGGAACGTTTTTTTCAAAATGGCGGCCATTTTATGACATAAATTGATTATAAGTTTTTAATGAAGGATTTTATGACCTATAAATATATTATATACCTATAGAAAACAACAAGCAAACTTCGAAAAAACAATTTTTTATTGATAACTTTTGTAAGGCATCAGATTCTACCAAAATAGCCTACTGTTAGCTTTTCTTCTTCTCATCTATGAGGATTTTTGCCTGTACTGAGGCCCCTATACATGGCTAAAAAAGCCGATTACTGGCAGGAAATTCATAAAGTCGCCCGGATCCAAGGGCCTCCAAAACATCTGTTCCTCACGGAGATGTAAGAGTCGACAATGTAGGAGAGCTCGTCGGTTACGCTTTAGTCACAATTAGTCTAGTTAGTGGGACCTTGTACTCGGCTAGGGCAGGGCTTTGTCCACTCTTCTGCTGACTCCACATCATTTATTTCTTACGGGATTTAATGTCGACAAGGTTGTTGAAACTTTTGAAAAGTTCTTGGGGTGGGGGAGTAAGTTAGCAATTCTTCTGGTATTTTCTGAGCGTAGTATAAGGCTGGCTTCAATAAGGATAGTGGTGCTGGTTTTGGTTGATCATATCCGTTTTTGAGCAATTTGGAAAAACCTTAGGTCGTCACCGTCTCCCCCTTAGTCCACCAAGGCTTAACTTGTCCATCTGATCTTTGCTTGTCATCTTTTCTACTTGTGAGCATAATATGAATAAATAGGCCTTCACTATCATATTTGTAGTATAACTTTTTCGATGAGCTAATAAAACATTAGGATATCGACGTTGTTGCTACGTGGGGCAGTGAATATGTATGCAAGTGGAGTGGATATGAAATTAAGACATACTTACTGTCAAGGACTTCAAATGCTTTCTTGGCACCATATTCATAGCCTGCAATGATATCTGTTACAGATAAACCCTAAAAGACAACCAAAATATTTATATAGCTTTACATCTAACAAATGATTTATTTTAAATTAATTAATCGTTTGCCAGTATTCCACCTGCTTTAAACCGCCTACTAAAAAAGAATCATAACCTACCATTTTTAGCAATTCTGCTGCTTTTTCTAATAAAGCACCTGCCAATATGAACACATAGTTTGTGCCATCTCCCACTTCTTGTTCCTGTTCTTGAGTAGCTAAAATCATCATCTTTGCTGCAGGGTGAGCAACCTCTAATTCACGTAACACTGTTGCAGCATCTTTTGTAACAAATAGCTTGTTTATATGATTTATAACAATTTTATTTTGACCTGTTGGCCCAAATGCTGTTCTAGTAGTTCTTGCAAGTTCTACACAGGCATCAATATTACACAATACAGCGTCATCTAATCCTTGGAAATTCTAAAACAAAACAATAATAAAAAATAACTGTTATTATTAGAGATATATCTGTTTTATCACAAATCTGTATTGCACTATATTCTGTTAGGTATTATGGCATTATATTCAATTTTTTGGTAAAAATGGCAACGAGGCATTAATAATAATGAAGTGTGTTATTATTATTCATTTGACCATCTATGGTCTAAATGAATATTTTTCTGTTGGTGGTACTTTTCGCTATTTACCGCAAACATTTTTGAAGTGTGGATTAACTCAAAAACAGTAAAACTGAGAATGCTAAAATTAGACCTAAATTATAGAAAATCCTTCAAAGGGTGAATAACGGTAAATAGCATTTGGCGAAACAACCCAGATTTTTTACAATTAAAAAAGCAATACCAGCAACATTTTAATCTCGATTTCTTGACATAAAACCTCTATAAAAGGCACTTTCTGATTATTTAACGGGAGTTGCGCAGCGGCTACCCCACTAAAATGAAAATAGGTGCAGTAGAACATCCTCTACGAAACGTTTAAAGTTGGGTGACTACGGCCAGGCACATTTTTACGTAAAAAATACATACTATGCTGACTTGGGTTCTAGGGATATTAAAGAACAAGAATGATACAAATTGGTATAGAATAACAGCCTCTACAAGCCGCACATAGTCAAACATAAAGTCACAAAATTCTATTTTGTAAAACTAATTTTCAATTTATGCTGTAATCTGTTACACATTAGACGGTAGTAAATATCTGCCACGAACAATAAAGAAATTAGTATGATACAACACTATTTTGTATTGAAAATCTATTTATCTATTTTCAAAGACAACGAATTCCTCAAGTCTCGCCAGATCTTGGATGCCGTCTGGAATCCTATTCGTTGTGTTGTGAATATATATACAAGAAATACAAAGTTTGAAACCTGGTAATGCTTTTTATTTATTGTCAGCTGTAATAATTGTTTTAAACTAACTACATAATAGGAAATTTTACTTTACAAACAAATAGATTAACAGAGAAAGTCTGAAAACACTTTATAATCTTCTTGGTTTAATAAGCTTAAAGAAATAACGACTTTAAAAGCAGAAAAATATTATATTTTAATTTGTATCAAGATACAAAGATGTAGTATTCTACATATAGCTCTTAAATTGCAGCCAAGTCACTAAAATCAATATTTTCAAATACCTTTTTTAAAGGGTGGTGTAAAAGTAATCTTTTATGGACTAATAAATCTAAAAATGTATGACCTAGCATTATAAAATTTTAACCAACGTTTTTTTTTACAATGTCGTATACAGTAGAGCAGAGAATTTTATTGTTAAGTACATTAAACAAAAACAGTTCTTGATACTATGAATAGTGAAAGGATACTATATGCTTCATTGATAACTAGGACAATATCAATATTTTTATGATGAGCATCTAAGAAAGAAAAGAGCTAGTATTGAAATAAATTAGTCATGGAGAAGCTCATTCAAAAATAATAAAAAAGGTAAAATATGTTTATTACATTTCCTAAATGAAGATGACTTTGGTCACAGATGTCACACAAAAAGTTGAGACTGTCACTAATAAAATCATCTGAACTTTAAGCTAAAGCATAGTCTCATAAATCACACAGTTACATGTTTACAACATTCAGGAAAATGTCAGTAACGAGATTACCAGTGTGTGAGGGACCCATGAGCGAGTCCTTATGGAGGTACTTCCTAAAATTGTTTTAAAAATGCAGGTGCCCTGTCTTGTACTGAAGCTGTTTTAAGAATTTTGAGATACGAATATTAGTAAAATGAAGTTTTTGTTATTTGTAAAATAATAGTGCTGGAGACATCAAGCAGAAAAAGCATCTTCAAAACATGTGCTGGATATACTCGTAGAGATATAATAACATTAAATTTTGTGAGTAGTAATTTTTCTATTAAGAAAACTTTTATGGAAGCATTAGTAAAAAATAGTTGTACAAACCTTAAATGTAATACTTTTTAAATGTTTTAACAAAACTTTTTAAATACTAAAGAACGATTGTAAGCACTATTTAATATTGACATATTAAATAAAATACTGCTCTTTTATTAAAAAAATTATTACTGTGATAGAACTATAAATGTTGCCAATATCATGTATTTTGTATAATTAGTGCCTATTTCATTATTACAGCAATCAAAATAAAAAAAAGATAACTACCATCAAATTCTCCATCTACATATACCAGAATTCCAAACAGATTATTCATTAGTGCTACCATGATACCAATTTATACATATAGGATTTATGTTTAAATAAAGAATGTATACTTACTCTAGCACCTTCTTTTATCATAGATGCATATCCAGGAGCTTTTGGTACATGTAGAGCCATTATTTATTAGATCTAAAATAATTAAAGATATCATTTGAATATATTAATCCATCATTAAAAAGAATTATTTCCAAAACTCAATATTTTATTTCTCCTATATTTACAATTATTTAAATAATCACATTATAAAGCCATTAGATCTTTATGTATATATTTTTATCTACTGCCAATAACCATTACTAATATGCAATTGTTATTATGCAATGAATGATGATAGGTAGGCAAAACTCTTTAGCAACCTCATCAAAGTATGGAACTTCCTGAGGGAGATGAGGGGAGGGAGGGGGTATTGTCATAATCTGTTTAAGATTATGTACATGATTTCTATGGCAGCAAAGACATTTGGTCAGCAACAATCAGGTTCTTTTGGTGGAAAATTATATTCACTGCAAAACAAGAAGCACTAATTGATAGAGTAATATACATGGGAAAACATGGATCTCTTTTAACAAATAAGAGCTTAAGGTCCCATGCATATGTTTATGCTAAACTGATTATATAAAACAGGGACCTTACAAAACTAATACCAATTTCCTGCATCTTTGTACCTGCCTTCAAAAACAGACATCCAAAATTATTACTTTAATTACCTGAATTTTATTCAAAGCCAGTCAGAAACTTTCAATATATCATGTCTACTGAAAATGTCATTAAGTTGAATAAATGAAAAAATTTCACTAAGAAGAATGAACCAACTAACAAGAAGAAATTCATGAATAATTCCTTGAAAATTAAATTTCCCATTAGATCTAAAATAACTCTCTACATCCTCATAATTGGAATGCTGTGTTTGTAGCTTATACTGGGCAAATACAATGAAATTCTGGCTCACCAGAAAATGAGATTACAGATATTCAGTTACCAACTTCAAAGCTAGCTAAAATTGATCTACCAAGAAAAGAATTGGATCATTCTGACTTTTTACAGTCAAACTGGCTTAATTTTTTATCTTGAGTACCACCATACCTTCAGAAAACAGTGGATTCTTGATCACCCAAATTCATAAAAATGGATAGAAATCACACCAGATTTTGAATTGCCTGAAAACAAGAAATCCATATCCAGTATATGCCATACATATTATGTGAAATACATGGATCTGAAATACAAACCACAATTAACAGAATGGACTAAGTTGAGTAATAATAAGAAGACTGAATAAAAAAATTATGAGAATTGGAGTATAATGAACAAATATGATAAAATTTCTCTAATTTAACATTTGTGCTCTATAATTATATTCTAACATGTCCTGAAAAATAGCAAATTAGAATTTAGTGACACTGGTTATGTAGCATTATTATTAATGATACACAATAAGTCATTATAAGTAACAAAATCTCTAATTATGAAAGAATGAACAACATATAGTTGGTTGATAAGCAACAAAGATCAATATTAGCTACAAAAAAACAAAATTAATTAATTCTGTAATTAGCCCCATGACAGATGGTCTATTTAAAACAACACATCTGCTGTGTAGCTAAGTACCATGTTAGCCACATGGTGGATAGTATTTTTAAATTCTTAGGGTCAGTTTTTTCTTGAGAATAAGTCATTTTACACACTAATTTATCATTAATTAAAATAACTTATTCAAGAAAAAACTAACCCTAAGGATTTAATTTTTTGTAAATTTTTAACAATATTAAAAAATCATGTTCACTATGTGGCTATATACTGTGATAAATAAATCAGGGACAAGGGGGAAATCCAGTACCAAGCCAGATAAAGCCAAAGGGTGGAAATCCAGCTTGGCCCAATACTCAAATTTTTTCAATGTATTTACTTTATATATGAAAATCATAAATAGGTTTATAAAAAATACCATTCAATAGAATCTACAGCTATGGCCAAAAGTCTGGTGACAAACAAGCCCCTATTTTATGAAATTTCCATTGCATTTTTTATTTTGATGCAAATTATTGATAAAAGTAAAACATATTTCATTTCATCCATCATTGCTTTATTATATTTTTACAATCAGAATCTATCACAAAACATAGTACCCGCTGGTCAAAAAGTCTGTGTGCATCCGAAAAAAATATATTTGAACCAAACACTAAACTTTAACAAATACACT
>JAUYWI010112949.1:0-10790 GCA_034780595.1 Parotoplana pacifica
TGTGAAAAACGATCTTTTAGTAATGAATTAGCAACAAAAAATAGCAAAATCGTCCATATTCACCCCACCCCCCTTACCTTAAATCTGTTAATTTCCTTGTAGATTACTCCATTTTGACAAGCATGTTGAAGAATGATAAGTAACTTGCTTGAAGTCCCTACAATACTTACATTTGTTCCTGCATCAAATACCTATGCTGCTGGAGTCTAGATGCCTTCTTGTACTGTACTCAAGACCCAGTGCTGATATTCTTATATTTTATTGATTTTTAACAATTAAATCTTCATTGGACCAATTATTATATTTACTTACTCACCTATAACATAAGTACTTTAAAATGCTTGTTTAATATATTGTTTGGTCACAATATAAAAAGGATATTACCTAAAAATAACCTGTGATGTCATGACCATAAAAATATTTTATTCAGGTGGAATGATTCCATTTTATATTAGTTCATACTACATTTTATGTCCTTAAAACTCTTCCTTTTTTATTTATAGATAGTTATTAACCATAGTTGCAATTTATTGATTTTTTACCAAAGGTATATTCTAATGGACAAACCAATGCTTAATGACCTAATCAAATTATAAATTATTCTTTGTAATTGTAGTTTTCTATAACAAACTTTAAAACACAGTTTAGTTACTGTATAAAATAAATTAAGCCACTACCTACTAAAGGTACCCTATAATGGTCTAAAAATAACCTCTGACATCATCATTTGACTACCAATATCCTTTATGAGTTGTTTGATACTACATATCAACAAGATGTTCATGAAGCTTTCTTTAACAATATTGATTTTATTAATTTTAATGGTCTTTTTGAAACTACATACATTTGCTCCTTTTTGGCTAGTGATGAACACTAATTTCATCATCAAACAGTTTCATGATATTGGCTGTAATCCATTTTATCACCAAACTTATAATGATAGATTTTGTAATAATTATCAAATAGTTACACTCAATTTTCCCAGAATATTAACTATTTTAAGCAACAGATTTACTAATACTAGTTCTGGTAGACTTAAAAACTGCAGTAATGTAGTTGTTCCTAATAACATTTATCATAGTAGTGAATTATGATGATTTCAGTATTATTTGTCAGATTGGTTCTTCAAACAATAGAGGCCATTACATTTCTTATATAAATGCAATGATTCCATCATCTCAAAATTGATTTTGATCAGCCTTTTAATTTAACAAGTGCTTATTGTTCTTTTCAGTTATACTTATGTATTACAAACTTTGAGACACTTAAATAATATATTGTTTGATCACAACTGAAAAATGAGTATACCCACTACCTGTTAAAAATACCCTTAATTGTTCTAAAAATAGCCTCTGACATCATAGGACCATCATTGACCTTGAAAATACATTTTAGAGATATTCTTGATTTAAACTCAGAAAATCAGTATCATTTTTTTGTTACCAGCTAAAAGACCTTAATAATCAAATTCAGCGGTGGCATCTGGCTAAAATGGCATCTAACAAATGGAAAATATAAAATCAAAATACATTTAAAAAAGTGAATAATAAATGGTTAAACTGCTATTTAATATTGAATTTGTATCTTTATTAATATGTAGTATTTCTCTAAAAAATAATATAATGTAGCCAGACAAACCACTATCTAACATAAGATGGTATTTCTTACAACAAGTCAGTTACAAAAGTGTTGAATACCTTCTACCAACTATTCTCAAAACATGATGTCCATTGGCTGCAACCAAATCTCTACACTGGCATTCAATTTTGAAAAGATTTGCAATTAACAATTCTATCTTTCAACTCTTGTTTACTTTGCACATGGTCCTTAAAAATCATGATGTTCTTCCATTGCCACAGAAAAAGAAATTGAGTGCAGTCAGATCTGAACTTTTTGTGGGTACTTCACTGGGCCAAGATGACCAATGCAACTTCCAGGATATGTGGCATTAGGATCTGGGGTCATACTATCACAAGGACTGTCAACTTGACTATGTGCTTGTTCATCCATGGCAAAGTGAAAAAAATCTGATGCAGTTGAATCCAATTATGAAAAATATTATATGAATATCCATAGGTGATTATCCAATATAGGTAAAATACTGCTGATATATCATCTTTTAGTGAAGTTTTACTAGAGCAAAGGAATAATAGATTGTGTTATGTGTGATGTTATAATTAAATTTTCAGGTTCATGAGCATTTTTATAGTATCTAATCATTTTGGTGTTATTAAAATTGTACCTGTCACTATGATGACAACAATAAATAATAGATACATAGTTACATTTAACTACTTGTAAATAGGACACATTTTTTAAACCATACTAATATGGTTGCTAAACTAATGAATTGGGCAGTTGATTCATGGCAACTGATGGTTTTACAATTGAAGAGATTGTCCTGTATTGTAGAGTATATTCTACATATTTTATGTAATCTACATATCTAATGAATGTATTTTTCTGCTACAAATTTCTCTAATTATCATTTCAAACTTAATTTTAGATGCAAGTTGAGCCTAAGATTAAAGAATATTTACAATGGATGGAAGAGAACAAATTCTGTCTCTGCAGAGATATTAAGATTCAACTTATTAATGGAGAAAGTAATTATGGAGTTGTGGCAACTGCACCCATTTCTTCTGGTACAGTTCTTTTTCGAATTCCCAGGCCATTTCTACTCTCTGAGAAAACTACTGCTATTGCTGATTTGTTACAGGCTCAATCAGATCGCCTAAAATCAGACAGTGGTTGGGTGCCTCTGTTAGTTAGTTTAGCTTATGAGACTACATGCTCTGACTCCAAGTGGCAACCTTATTTAAGAATGGTCCCAAATTTTGACAATGTGGAACTTCCAATGTTCTGGTCCAGTGATCAAATTGAAAAGACAAAAGGAACTGGGGTTGTGGAACTAGTGGAAAGTGATGTTAAAAAGATTGCTGATGAATTTCATCAAGTTTATCTCCCATTTGTGAGACAGCATTCTGATGTATTTAGGTTTGTTAATTAATTTTATTTACTTATCTGTACATAATATACAGTTAGATATAAAAAAAATTAAAATTGAATAATTTACTCCAAAAACATTTAGGCCCCTTACTGGGTTTTTTAATAAATCTCAAAGTTTTGCCCTCTACCCTCTGTGTCCACCAGGACTATTATTTAAATCTAAATATGACAGTGACAACTTTAGAAGCTTGTCTACAGTGAAATCATACATAATTGTTTCTCTTTTGAGTGAACAAATGTATGTAGATTTTACTGCATTTTGACAATGTTATGCAATACAAATTTTGATTTATTATGTTGTATAGTTGTGTATGTAATATACACCTATCTATGTGACAGCCACACAACGTCTTAGGAATGTACATACAGGGTGTCCGCGGCTGGGAAAAACCGGGAATTTCATCACAAAAATTCCGAGAAAACCCTGTACATAGTATATGCAAAGTAGGAATATCAATTGTGTTTTATCATCTAAACACTGTTTTAGCTATAAGATGACATGATCAAGTTTGGATTATAAGATATTATGTTATCCTCACTTCTGATTTTAGAGCCTACCCTTTTGTTTTTACAACTTTCTTTTTTATTAATTCAGAGCTGCAGAGTGCCAGAAACTAGACTTCTATAAGAAGCTTGTAGCATTTGTTATTGCCTATAGTTTCACCTTGCCTGCACCAGAGCATGACAGCGATCTAAATGAGGATGAAGACAGTAGTGACATTTCGACAGCTGAATTAAATTTACCTTACATGGTTCCTATGGCTGACATGTTGAATCACGTTCCTCATCACAATGCTGCTCTTGTCTATACAGAAAATGAGCTGAGAATGGAGGCTATTGGTGATATTAGGCAAGGTGAACAGATATACAATACATATGGTGACTTGGCCAATTCTCAACTTTTGCATCGTCATGGTTTCTGTTTGTCTCCGGATGTTAATGCATGCTATGATACGGTAGATTTGGTTCTTTCTCCGGCAATATGGGGTCAAACAAACCGTTGGATGGAGTGGTACAGGAGTGTTAAAAATATTGCAGATATCGAGCCGATAGTGATGACATTAGATCATGATGGCTTGATGAACTATGATGAAGTTGTGGATGCAATTGCTGTACTCCTCTTGCCAGAAGAAGATTTTAAAGTAATTTTATAATTTATGATAATATTTTTTATTAAAACACTATCTGAATAACTTTTCAGAAACAGTTTCTATGTATGAAACTACATTATGTTATAGAGGAAGTTTGTTGGCCTAGCTTTTATTGTATTTGAAAATTCCATAAATAGATATTTGTAAACCGAAAATTCTAGCTTAATGTTGATTAGAATAGTGATTTTGAAAATTCCCTAATATTGTATAAATTAGGTATTTGTAAAACAAAATTTGTAGCATTTGTTTAGCTACCCATTTTCAATAAGGATGAATTGAATTTAAACAAAATTAGTAAGTATTGCCGGAATTATAGTAGAATTTATTTGTTGGCCTATCCCACCTTAGTAACTTTGTGTAGGACTAATTTTTATAAATGAGATTTTTAAAATGACACAAAAAAGAATTTCAGTATAATTCAGGATGTTTGAATAAGATGTATTCAAAATTACAGTAATCAAAACTATGACTTAGGGACCGCAAAGGCCCATGTTGGGATTAATCGGGTTAATGATTTGGACTTTTATAACAATTTTCTAGATTTTAAAGTCACCATAATAATTTTTAAATAAAAGTTCCACAATGTTCAAATCTTCATTTTCCCTAAACTATTGAACATTTTAAAACCAAAAGTTTTAATTTAACCTTGTCAACCACAATTTAACGGTACATATTTATACTATTTTGGTTTCGCTTTTTTGCCTATTTCTATGTCATAGTATGTCTACTAATTTATTCTTAAACTCTGTAAATCTTTTTAGGTTTTGATGGAAGATGCTGAAGCAAACACGGGGTCTGGTGGCGATGATTTCCGCGTTATTCCTGAAGAAACCGATCGATATTCTGATTTATTTAACGATTTGCACAGTCTAGTCAAATTACCTCCAACGTGGAAGTCTTGTTTAGATGCAATGGTGCAGAGGGCCTGGAGTCGCCTTGACAACGGCCTGTCGTTGGTTGAGGAGGAGGCACAACTTGCAAACGGTGACGTTGCCAAACACCTTTCAGATGATGTTTTGCTTCATAATCAACAAATCTTCATCACCTACACGCGCATTGGTCAGCGTCGTCTGTTGCTTCAGTTTGCACAATTCATTGGTTCCACGTTGCATTGATGTTACAATCCGCTGGGTTGGTGAGATCATTACAGGGGGGTGGTAGGAAATTTGCACTTTTGTTACGAATGGAAACACGATTTTTCGATTAACTGACCTTATTAGGAGTTTAAACAACCATTTTCTATAGAAAATCTATCGTAATTTGTATAGTGATTCTGTATCATTCTTGTGGTATTGTTATCTACAAGTGAGAAGTCGCAGATTGAAAGTCGTTTTTTATCTTTATTCTAATACATCGTCAAAATGAAATTGTTGACAGAGGGCACAATTTTAAAAAGTTGTATGCAAAATAATTCGAAGTAAAAGGATATTAATACATAATTACTAAAAGCCGAATTTTTAACTGTGACACACTAAAACAAACCCTGGCCATTGGAGGTCTGAAAATTGGCCAATTTAAAACCAACAATAACCAAATTAAATCTTGTAAGGTGTTAACAACGTGCAAATTTCATAAAAATCGGTTCGCTTGTTTTTTGGATGCTTAAAGTTAGCAATTTTTCTAAAGTTGTTTCTTCTTTCTTCAATATCTAAACTTTAACCGATTTCAATGAAATTTGGAACATAATTCAGTGTCTGAGGGACTATAAAATTTACCTTAGCAAAGACAAGAAAACTAAAGGTTTATTATGGATTTTAACAATCTTTGTATTTTCGACTTTGTTATGTCTAAAATATTAAATATTAATTTAGGTCATGTACCAAAATTCCTAAAAACCATAGCTAACCATCTTTTGGGTCTTTTTGCCAATCTTACGTATATTAAGGTTTTTAACTAATCTTAATTTTAAAATATAGTAGGTTCTGTAAATCCATTTCCAAATTGCGCAATATATATGAATATTTTACAAAACGCACAGTTTATTTCATCTATGATCTTACATTTTATTCTAACCTTAATTTTAAAATTATAAATCGTGCAACTTGCGGTTTTGTTAATGACTTTCGGCATAATGAATATTAGTGATAAAAATTCAAAACATTTCTATAAAATGAGTACCTAACTGCCCGGTGATAAATAAACTATCGGCCTACTTGTGGCTAAGCAACATCAGATGGATGACGGGGCGGGGAGCGCCACAGTACAAACTTGGTGCTTGAGGCCGAAAAAATATTTCCAAAAAACCCTATACTACTTAAATATTTTTTAGTAGAAAGCGTGTATAAATTTTTTTTTAATTTACTGGAGAAAACATTATCATTACAAATACTTTTAGCCAAACACCAAAACGGTTTTTGCCTAATAATTGTACGCCGCTAAAAAACAAAAATAATTAAGCTCACAGGTAAACAGCAACACCCCCCCCCCCCCCTTCAGTTCATGCCGCACCATCTGTGAGGAGATAAACTGACACAACGTTTGGGTCATTTGAATAGTTGAGAATGTCGTATACTAACATTTTGAATATTCATGCCACTGATACTTCAAAAAACAGAGCTCATGACTTGGCCAAGGGACCATAGGTTTTGAGTCTAAGATAAATATTTGAGAATAGATAAATTATAATTACGAATAATTAAAATACATAAAAACAGTTGGAGATAGCTGCATGTTTAGGCGAGGCACACACTTGCCATGGATAGAAGGCTGTAGCCAATTTTCACGTCCCTTTCCCATAAAAAGAGCACTACTCATAGTTTCATAATATGATGATACAAATCGGCGAAAAATACGCTGCTCTCCAGTTGGTCTCCACTACTAGGAAGACAGTAGTCAGGAGAGACTTATTGCCTCGATTTTTGGTCGAGGGAGGTTGTTTCGAAATCGAAGGAGTTGGTTCATCATTCTCATCCATTAGGCTGAGTAAAGAAGAAGGCTACGGCTGTAGTCAAACCAAGAAAAGAATAAAACTCATTATCGGTTGCGTTTACCTCACTACATAAACCGAAACTATTTCAAAAAATTTCAATGAATAATAATACTCATTATCGGTTGCGTTTACCTCACTACATATTTAGAAATTTCAATTGATAAACTGATTACCGCTTCAGAAATACGAGATTAGTTATTGCTGTACCAAGATGTACTTTTCTTAATTTTTTACAACTAGTTTTATTAGACTATTAGACTTATTAGACTATATTTTGTATATCGAGGGAAAAGCAGGCAAGTAAAATAAATATCAACATTTAAGTCTCATTATGCAAGTTAATAAAAAAACATTTTCTAATATCAAAGTTTTGCACAAGTAGAATAAGAAATTAAATCTTGATTTTGTGGAAAACTATCTATATTAGAGTAGCCAGCTTCCCCAGAAATTCGAAAATTAATATCCTCTTTTAAGAAAATAAAAAAACCAAGATCATGAAGATTATGGTATAACATGAGTATATTTTATAATTTACAAGTAGCTAAGTACAATGGCTTTACAAACAGTCCCCTTTTCCACGAGTCTAGGCTGCAATGATTAATGGTGGCTCTCGCGTCTTGCCAATGTTGTGGATATCGGGAAAGGTCAGCTTCTGAAAAATATGGCATAATTTGCAAATGTAATATCATAAAGGATTCTTAACGCTTCGTCATAGCTATAAAATTTGCACGCTTTGTTTAAAGGGGTGACATAATGTACTTCCAGATATCGTATTTTTACAAAAAAACAAACACTTAAATACTTCCTTATCAAAAGTTACTCTACAGCAGTGGTTCCCAACCTATTTCGCTCCGCGACCCCCAGGACAGCGCATTATGCCGAATCTCTTTTTCTGCGGCCGTGCAGTAAAACAAATTGGAGAGCTGGACAGGTGCAAAATTTTTCCAGGGGGCCCCCTTGCCACCCCTGCTCTACAGCATACCTAAGCAAGGGGGAACATGTCCCTCCACCAAATTCAAAAAGGGGAGGGGGTCCAGGAAGAAAAGGAGGAGGGGTAGAAAAAGCGGAAAAAAGAAAGGAGAGGAAAAAGAGAGGGTGAAAGGAAAAGGGGAGGGGTAGCCAAAAGGAGGTGAGGGAAAAGGGAGGGCAAAAGAAGGAAAAGGAGGGGTAGCAAAAAAGGAAGGGGAGATAATAAAGAAAAGGGGTAACAAAAAAGGAAAAAGAAGGGAGGCGAGAAGGAAAAGGTGGAAGGGGTAGCATATATTCTTAGCGCTAATGGAGCATCAATTGATTGTTGCCGTAGAGTGTGATGATCCTCTATAATACTTAATGTGCTTCAAAACTGAAAATTCCCTTTCGGCATCTGAAGCAGAAATTGGAATGATTAGCATGGTCCATATAATATATGTTCATTTTAAAGTTTTAGTAGCCAAAAAACTTTGATTAAAACTTTGTTGAATAAAAATCTTTGGTAAAACTGGAAGTACAATATTCAAATAATTTTGTTCTAACAAGTCAAGTAAATTGGGATATGAATAAAAGGGAATATTCATCATTGCTTCAGTATAAACTGTGTGTAGAATGTTGGCTGTTGTTGTGTCTTTTCCACCTGAAATTTCATCTTACTGAACTTTGGTTAATTCGTGTACATCCATAGCCGTGGAAGTGCAATATTTTTGCTAGTAATTGTTGAATTGTCGATACTCTGCTGATTTTTTGCATTTTCCTTTCTTTCCCTTCCTGACCTTATACTGCAATATCGTCTCATAATTCTTTATTTAGTCTTTTTATTATTGCTCAACTTAGTCCATGCTGTGGTTTGTATTTCAGATCCATGTATTTCACATAATATGTATGGCATATATTGGATCTGAATTTCGTATTTTCAGGCAATTCATAATCTGGTGTGATTTTTGCAACTTGGGTGATCAAAAATCCACTGTTTTCTGAAGATATAATGGTACTCAAGAAAACAAATTTAGCCAGCTTGACTGAAAAAAGTCAGAATGATCACATTCTTTTCTTGGTGGATCAATTTTAGCTAGCTTTGAGGTTGATGAAACTCCACCATTTTTAAGTGTACACCCAATCAAGGTGAATTCTACTGGAAGGAAATGAAGAACTTAAAGCTTCATTCAAAATAAATGAAGCTCCACTGCAGTCATTTGGAGCACCTGTCAGAAATGGTTTAACATAAGTTGTGCACCTATTAATATTGTGATCCTTGTGTGCTTTTACATCATAGTCTCTCAAAACCAAAGGGGGTCTAAAATCAGACTTGCCCCCTCCCCCGAAAAAGTATAGCTGCTCAGGTATGCTATACAGTTACATTACAACTGAAAAATTGACATCCAAAATTGTTTTTAGAACAGTAAAGAATAATCAGAAATGCCAACTATTATTCATTTCTGTTAAATTAAACATTTGAAAAAATATTGCCTACTATTATTGGAAAAACCATCTTATACAGAAACAATACAATCAATACAGAAACCAATACATACAAAACAAATACACAAAAAACAGCTGTAATTCTGCCGTACAATTACAAAACTACATAGAAAAATCAGAAAAGGTATAAAAAATAAGGATATTCATCATCATTTCTTAAGTTTACAAAAATGGACTTAAGTAGTTTTGTAATTATAGGGCAAAATAGAAGAAGGCAGTGAAACCTACAAAATTTTCTTACTCTTTATCAAAGAAGCCTTCTCTGGGCTTACATGAGCCCTGCGGGTTTTTTTACTCTGGTGATAGCAGGTATCTTTTTGGCAGGACCTTCCAGGCAATTGTCAGGCCGATCTTTGAAGGCTGGCTCCCCGTCAAATTACAGGTCTTCGCCATTGAACAGCTGAAAGTTTGGCGAAGAATAAAAGAGGGCAAACATAGACATATATGTACAGTAAAACGTACGTACAGGGCCTCTAAGAAAACGTCATATTTAGACTTATGATAGGGTCGCCTTCAGGTGGAGTGTTTTAACAGTAAGCATTTTGCTTACAAGAAATAGGAAAAGTTATCACAATTTCAAAGTGCATAGCCTACACCTTCTGAACTCATCTGGTAGAATAAGGTGTGGGGGTGAATCCGGAAGGTTGGGCTATTTTGTATTGTTCATTTATTAATTAAATATTGTTTCTCACAATAAAAGGACCTAATGTTACATTAGGTTGTTTATAATTATATAAAAACAATTCTGTTAATCTGCAATGTTTAAGAGTCTAAAATAGAGGGGTGAATCCGGAAAGGATAGGGGTAAATCCAAAAATTTAAAAAAGACTAGAATGTAATCCATGAAAAAGGCACGTGTCAGTGAAAATATATTTTATCAAGAATAATATGTACATAATAAAAGATTTTTAAACACGGTGTCCGCGGAATTTTTGTGATGAAATTCCCGGTTTTTCCAAAACTTTTTGTTAAATTCCCGGTTAGAGTAGTAATTATAGTCTAAAAATGAATTTATTTAAACTTTTCTCAAAATATTGTGAAATATATGTTGTATGTACATATATAACCATATAGTTGTTAAATAACTAACAAAACGCGATATAGACACATAAATAAATAATGAATAATTACAAGGAAAACGTAAATTTGTGGTTTTCAGTAAAAGATCTTTTCAGAAAAATAATTAAGCCTTTGGACAAATACAAAATAATGAATAGCTAGTATTTTAGAGTATAGCAAGATTGATTTTA
>JAUYWI010112960.1:0-10790 GCA_034780595.1 Parotoplana pacifica
AAATCAAAGTTAATTTTATTTTATTTATAGAATAAAATTAACTGATTTTATTCTATTGTTTGATTTGATTTGATTTGTTTAATTTTATTTTATTTGGTGATACGGCCCAGTATTTTGTTTATGCAGTATGGGAAAATTAAACATATATCCTATCCATCCAACTTGAGGCTATGGCTTTGTCATAATTGTTTGTATTTTAAATAGGATAACTCAAGCAATGTCTATTATATCCTTATAACATTTTTACTACTTTCAATGTGTGTCTTTTATACCTTAAGTTGCACACCATTGATGTATCTGTTGACAGTTTTATCTTGTCATATCAATTTACAAAACTTGTTTCCAATCTTTTTGTGCTTTGATCAGTTATTTCTCAATTTATATTTTTTTAAACACAATTTTATTGTAAAATTAGTAGATAATATTGAGCTTCTTTAAAGAAAAATGTATTACTAAGAATATTTTAAATTAGTTAAAATCTGGCAAGTTGTATACATAGAAATAACAATATACAAGTTGCAACTAATGACATTTTACTATCATTAGTTAAAATCTTAATATAGATTTTACAATAGCTGCCAATATATAAAATATAATACAATAGGTGATTTCATAGTTGTCTTTGAAGAATAAAACCTCTGTTGGTTTAAAAAGTTTATATTTAATTTAAGCTTTAGATTAATATTGTGTTTTATTTCAAAATTGGTTATAGAATTAGATATAAACATTAAAACCACCAGAGGTATCGTAAGACCAACTTTCAAATCACCCATAATATTAAGATTTATAATATATAGAATAAGCATTTTTGTCTCAAAACAGTACTGCTTATAACTCATACTAATTCATTTTATATAGAAAAATTTCCAGCAATCATTTGGAACCATTGAGCTTGCTGATTGTTGATTCTGACGGGAACCACTCGGGCCAGGTGGTTTTACCCCTTTCACGGTTTCCTTCTTATCCAGTGGACGGAGAACCGACAGCTGAATGGAGGCTACAAAAGGACTTTCTAGAACCGACTAAACGAAACCCAAACCCGTGTGGTCAACTGTATTACTGGACTTGGGTGCAGAGATATCGTGATGAGTCGGGGGATAGTGGAAGGAATGAAGATGGACATGATGCTTCCTTAGCTTCTAGTAAAAAGAAGAATCTTGGAGGATCATTATCTGTAAGTCATATAACTTCAATGAAATAGATGTCATTCTCGTATCTATCTAATAGTATTTAGGATTTGATTCACTTTTATCATAGCGTTTTGTACATCCAGTGAGTGCATATTATGTTTATAGATAATCATTTTGTTGATACTAATCAACACTGTTGTTTAGTTGCTATAAAAAAGTAATTTTTGCATGACAGATTACGAATATAAGCTCTGGTTAGTATTTGGATCAAATTGGATACGTAAACTTTCTTCCTGTACATATTTCTAACTTTTTAGTAATACAATCCTAATCTTCCTGGTTTTATCATTAACTAATTTTATGTTTAATTACTCCAACAAATGATTCAACTGTCGAATTCCACTAGAAGTGTAATATTCATCATCTAATGAAGCCGCGTGCTCATTTAAAAACATGAAATTGATAATTTTTCTTGTCTTATTCATTCTGTTGTTTTTAATTATGAGTTCAATAGTCAATTAATCCTAACACAATGCGGCTTGGCTCAAACACAATTTCAGAAGACTACCAGTTTCCTGCTTTCCCAAGTATTACTTTAGAGCTCTAGATTGCTACTTTAGATCTCTTTGGTTTCACGCCAACATACAAATTCAAACAAAAGTGATTTTGCACTAGTAATCCTAATAAGGGTAGTGTTCTGGAATTGTGCCAGGAGTCCTTGAAATGATCTGTCAAGTCACCTTGACTATTGCACCTAATTCTAATTACCTCTTATTCTGTAAACGTTTTAGGCTTTATCTGTTATATCAAAATCTCGTCAAGATTTCAAAACTCTCTTTCATCATTCGGACAAGTCTAAACCAGGTTCCGAAGCCATTTCACAATCAACTACGGACATATTTACCTCATCCTTAGAAGATCAAGGTTCCAAAAAATCGACGGCACAAGCAAAAAAGCCCAAAGCCAAAGGGTTTGGCAAACGATTGAAAGCCAGACTTTCTCTTCCTTCATCAAATCTTGGCTCTGATTTTGAGAAAATTTCTGAAAAGTTTCCAACCGGTTATAACTATGGCCGGTCGTCTATATCAGAAATGGGTGTCGATGACGAATTCAATGGATCGATCGGCGGACTGGGATTTGCTCACAGTGATTTATTATTTAGCCAGGATGATAGCGATGACACTTATAGTGAGGCGTCGGGCAGTTTTCTTTCTTCTAATCTGGGCTATCATCGTCGTCATTCATCACGTTTCGATAGCGTAGAGAACGAGATTCCTATTAGAGGTAGGTACTATTTGACTAATATCATTTTAAAAAATAGATATGCGCTTGTGAGCAGTTTGAAATAATGAATTCATAAATAACAAAAAATAAATAAAAATGTAGTTAATAAATTTTCAGTATCTCGCCATATAAAAAAAGATTTCCGTAAATTTAAATTATATCTAGAACAAGTCGTAGAGAAAAGACATAAAGAAAATCATAAAGGTCATAACAAAAGAACAGAATTATACCCGTAATAAACGTCCACAAATAAATTAAATTAATATTTCTATCCCCGATCTCTGTTGATTGATTGTCAAACTTTCTTAATCCAGCGAGCTTCTTTAGTAGAGATTAAAGAAGCTCGCTGGATTCTAGTATAGTGCAGTCCTCCGTGAGCAATTTCCACCGGTCCTCGGAGCTCCCCAACTGGAAGGCGAGTCTAATGTGCTCTTCTTCTAATTTTGGGCCTCCGTTTTGGTGGCCGGCCGTTGTCTACGGCGGATGCACCTAATGAACTCCAGGGTTTTGCGGGCATATTAGAAAAATTTGGGCGGCGTCACCTTATCCTGGAAGATCACACGTCAATTTTGTTTCCCCATCTAGGGCAGTTGATGAGCAAGTGTTAAGCGTCATCGACCTGGTCTTTTTTCCATAGTCGGTATATTTAGAACCCGGGCCTTTCCTGTCCTAAAGAGAACATGTTCAAGCACACTGATCTTCCCGGTGCGGTGTTGTGTAAGAAGAATTTTATATTTCCTTGGAATGTTCCAGTCGTTGTGATCTAATTGGTCTGTCTTTTACTCTCGTACTATCCACCATCAGTGATCTTATCGCATCACTTGTTTTCATTCTGGACGTCTCGGTTGCGTCCCATTAGACGCTTATGGGATCAAATTTTGATTATTCCAAAAAATCAGTGTCTGAACTGATTGAGGGGAGTAGGTTGTTAGAAGTTTAAAACATTTCAAGCGAAATAACATTTCCAGACGCAAAATGCAAAAGAAGAAATGTTGAAGGACCACCGGTCTCCGTAAGAGCTCCCTTATTCGCCCCACTCTTTACATGCCATTCTGATTTCAACCTTTAAAATGGGGCAACTCTGCATATCCATTCATCTTCCTTTGTTAAAATGTTCTTCGTTAGTTTCCAGAGAACCAATTTAAGGCAACCTTAAACGTCAACTATTCAAGAATATTTGTAACATGGGTTGAATACTACTACGCCATTTTCGTAAATAGTTAGCATACTATCATAAAGATATAATCAACCACATTTTCACTTAACTATAATAATTACAAATAAATAGATAGGATCTCACTTAGCGCTATTAACGTCATTGCTGTACACTTCATTATAAACTTTTATTTGTGAGCATTGTATCTTTAGTATGAGTCACCTCTCTAGAGCTCATAATACACTTTAAATGCAGAATTCCACTGATTAGGTTACGATATCTATGACATCTTTGGTGACAATCATTGTGTTTGTTATTTATAATCTGCTCTACTTCCATATTACGAAATCACTTATTACATCCAAAGAGTTACCTAAAATGCTAATACATAATGTGAAGTAACTAATCGAATTTTATGTATCGAATTCACACACCAAAATATGGTATTATTATGTCCTAATTCATTTTACCAAATGTATCTAACCCAGGCCAGGTGTATTTTTCTGCAATAGAAGTGTTGCTTTAGTAGAATATCAATTAAGTATTTTTTTACAATGTATCTAAAAGAAACGTTAATATTATTTTTTTACGATTTACTAGTGATAAGGTTTATTTAAGACAAAACTTCTTTTGGTGGCCAGAAATTCATTTTTGATCAAATATTAAGTTGGTTTCCAAACTGAGGTTAAACTCAATTTATAAAAAAATTGTTCCTCCTAACTTAACTAAGAAAGATAAGAACAAAAATTCAGAGGGTAATTATTGATATTATCAAGTTATTGGCTGGGTCAATAACGTCATTGGCCCAATGATATTTAAATGGATCTGTAACTTCATAGAAATGCTTTATTTCAAAACTGAATTGAGATTAATTACATTATAGGATCAATACATCTTCAGTCTCAAATTCTCAATTTGGTGTCGTAGGACATAAAATGGATAATTTGATATCTCGGGATGAAACTTTCGAGGTTTAATTAGATTTTCCAGTGAGGAATACAAGATTAATATGAAAATCACAATAATAAACACAGATTTGGGTTATTTTTGAAAAAAGAACAATTTTGGTACTTGGCTAGAAAATGGCTAAAAAATTGATTTTACAGAATTTTTCATTAAAATTTACACAATCGCTAAAATTCTAATTTTTAGTCTCTCATTCGGGAGAAATTTGACTTGAAAATTTGGAATGTCTTGGTGCAAAAATATTTTTAAAATCTTATTTACTTTCAATAGATGTAAAACAGCGATAATATGTACATATTAGCTGATAATTTAATATGTTTGATATAATTCAGTGTTAGAATTATTAATTTATAAAATATGTCAATATTTTAATAAGGAGATTTGTTTTTAATGAAAAATGACACACGGGCTGGCCACCGATTCCCTGGATAATAGTAAAGCATGGCAACCCATTCTATTATGTATACGTATGCCATATTTGAGCTAGAATAATTTTGATTCTAAAAAAATATGTAGATGTGACCACGAAGGATTGAAGTCAAAAGTTTAACAAAAGGCTTTACAATTTTTTAATGCCTACACTGTTCTAATTTATTTGGTTTATTTATAATTAGAAGAAAAGGTCATTTAAAGGATTCTAAAGAACAAAGTAAATTAACCTACCAAGCTACTGAGAGAAAGTTGGTATTAATATGCAGAGTTGCATCTATACTTACATAATAGCAGTCAAGAAATTCTAGAATTCGCACACAACTAAAGTATAAATGATAATTGTGTCTCTCTTTCAAATTAATAAATCCACTAGTAATTAGAATAGTAACTGATCAATGAAATATGTATTTGTCTGATAGTGACAGCTAATTACTTCTCACAGCGATCTCTGACAAATGCCAAAGTTGCGACCAAGACGCAATCCACAACTTCAAACACTTTCTTGAAGATTACGACCTGTTCAACACTGACCGCATCCGTCACTTGGGAGATCCTTTGTGGTATGGCACTGGGACTCGGGAGCACTAGGGGGGGGGTCGTCTTCTTCAGCCCCGTTTAATAACCCCAACACGGCCAATCGCGACGAACAAACTAAGGGAGAATGAGGGTTGCTTAAAATCCGACTTATTCATCGGGAAACTAGACTGCTTCTTGACAAGCTGATATTTTTTATTGGTCCAAAATAAGTTGCCCATCTTCGCCACTTTTTGGAAATTATTAGACCTACTACCGCTCGTGTATGTCAAGCGTCAACCTAGTTGCCCGACTTAAAGTAGCTATCCTCGCCATTAGTTAGAAACAAGGAGCAGACAAGTTTAAAATAGTGAAATCGACCATTTCTTCTGCTGGATCCCTATTGGTACCCAACGATATGTGAATAATTCAAATAATGCGTGGGTGTAATGAATGATTTGATTTGATATAGTAGGGCATATTTAGATTTAAATTTTATAATAAAAGTTTATGAAAACCTCCCAAAATATAATGCATGGCAAACTATATATATAATAATTTTACAATCAAAATATTTTACTAAAGGATACGCTTCTACTTGCATAGAAATTTTGGCTCAAATTGTCTTCGTCCTAATCTCTTTAGGTTAGTCCATTTAAGCTCCTGGGAGGCCCCGGCCCTTTGTGGTGTGGCCCTGAGACCCAGGATCACTGGAAAAGTCAGCCTGTATTTACAACAGATAGAAACGTGCACATAATTTATCACAGTATGAATGAAAATTATTGATTAAAAATTAATATTTTTTTAGAAAAACATTCGAATTTTTATGCAAACTGAAACAAATGCTAAAATTCTGACATTTGTTTTAAAAACTTTTTGTTGATTTAATATTTTTATTTTAAAACTTCTTTATTTTTAAAAATATCTTATTTCTTAAATCCAATTTATGCTTTATTTAATCATAAAATTTGAAACTGAAAGAAAGTTACATCACAGATTGAGGCTATTGTAGGCACATTATTACGTTGTACGATAATTGAAATGAATTTTCTATACTTTACTTCCAGATGGTCCATCTGCGAGTTTAGACAGCCCATTGGGTCGACGTAACAGTATGACTAAGGAGATCCGAAGGAGGCCACAGAGTTGGGCGTCAGCGGCATTTCAAGCGGCGGCCAGTTTGTCTGGAGAGAGGCGTGACAGTACAACAGATTATGGAAGAATTGAAATCTGTGACCCACGAAGTCTGGATGCTAGAGAGAGCAGTCTGGAGTCATCGACCAGCTCAACTCAAGTGGCAGCATCAGATCAGATTATGGCGGCGAAGAATGTTTCCTTTAATAAATTAGGTAAGATAATATCTTGTGCAAAATTGGCCTCAAGAAATCAAAACAAAATTTCATTAAATTACATGGATGATATATTTCTTTAATATAGAGAAAAAAAGAGCAATTTATTGAAACATAGACGCGTATTTTTCATATCGATTAACTGAATATTTATATATAAAGAACCGATATATGGAATGTATTACCTATTCCATTATAGACTAATACTAATTATTTTGAACGTAAGCAAAGTATTCTGTAGTTTACTCATGTTTCATAATTTGCGAGTGGCACTGTTACATAATTATGGAAATCCACTGAATTAGAAGCAGTTCCTTTTGTAATAGAGAAATGTTAACATATAGTATTGTCGACTTTGTTTATAAATTCACAATTTCTTATAAAATAAGGAAAGTCATCTATAAATTAAAGCGATTAATTTTTGCCTAATAAATAATGTATATTCCCTAGATCATTTTCTCGTGTTTTGGAATAATTCTAAAATTTGATTTAGGAAAAGTTGATTTTTAACACATCGTATCAGCTGTGTTGTTTATTTTAGAATCTTTTGCAATTGACAACATTACTGAACGAACCAAAGAGCACGACTCTAGTCATTCCCAATCTTCGAAAGCTTCAGATGATGTTCTGAGTAGCAATACTGCTAACAATGAATCTTCTTATTTAAAATTGGCCAATAAGCGTTCTTCATTTGTTTATCCAATCACAGAGGAAGACCAACCCATTACCGACCATAGCCGTCTGTTTCAAAAGCGCCAATCTTGTATTGGTTCTCTTGTTTCTCTCCAAGCTACAAATACTATGGGGTCGGTTACTATTTCCCCAGAGAAATCAGTTTCAATTTCAAAATCAGTAGACCCAGAAATAGATGATAGATTGGTGTCAACTAAGAAAGCGGATGTGTTAGCTGCTGACCCTCCTCCGTCTTTGCCATCTCAACCACCGCCTCCACCACCCAGAGCTCGAATGTCAGCACCAACGATTTCTCAACAATTACAGCAATCTGTCCACAGAGATGCACACAGTGTAAGTACTCGTATGTAGGTAAACTCTACCTGTGAAAGTTGATGTGTTTGTTGCTATGTTTAACTTCGGGTATCTGAGATATTTTATCTACCATACTGATCAGTCACTATTGATATAGAAGGTACTTGACTTTTAAAATATTTGAGAGATAATATGGCGTATAATCAGATATGTATAACATTATGATAGCCACCATATGTAGATCGAATTTATAAAAGATTTCGTTGATTTTACTGTCTTTATTTAGTTTAATTCTTATGCATAAACTTATCTTTTGGTAGTAATGTGCTCACGTTTAGATTTATTATGTGTTATGTAGGTATACTATCGATTGCGCAATTCATTAGGAAAATGTAACTATTTTCACTTCTATGTTTAATGGTCACCAATTGTTTTTTTTAAGATAAGAGGCGTGGAATCCTCTATTTATAATACCTGACAATAATCATCACATTTAGCAGACCTAAATGAGCAAACTTTTTATTTGAGGCAGTCTTCTCTCTAACTTCAAATCTTACCGTTTATCAGAATGTACCTCTTTTTAAAACTTTAGGGTGAATCGCCGCCTCTACCAAGGCTACCAGCTCCAATGAGGCCTCAAATAAAACCTCAACTAGCTTTTGATAGACGATCGTCTGAAACTCCTGCACGAACCGATGCAGTGCACACTGGGTCGCCTGGTTCATTGACCAAATATAGCCATTTGGTTTCGCAACCGATTTCTCCATCTCTTGATTCTAACAGTATTGATCACAATAAATCAACCGGTTCAACTTCCTTATCACCACCTAAACCTATTTTACCAGAAAGTATTACCCCATCACAGCTGTCATTTATAGACTCCTCTCCACCTCCTAAACCTTATTTACCACCACCTGCATCTGAACCTTCTAACTCAGCATCAACGAGGGAAACATTGTTGTCATCAGAAATCAAACCAAATATGTCCCCATCTCCGCGACCGTCTCAGCCGCCGCCACAGTTGTCTCCATCAAGGAGCCTGTCTTCCTCTGGGGATTCACCTAGTGGTTCACATCCGCCTTCAAATCCAGTTCCATTGAACTTTTCAATCGATAAAAATGATGTTAGTTTGGAGGAACAGAGTGGTGCTGCCTGTCCCTCAGCTCAGTCGAGTCCAGAAAAGGGCTTCTCTAGCGACAGTTCACCCAAAGCATCGTTAGGTAGTGAAAAGATTAATTTTACGTCTTCTCATGGTGTCCTGAGTAGCAACAGTGCTGCCTCCGATGAATCTTTTTATTTGAAATTGACCAATAAGCGACATTCCCTTGTTCATCCAATCACAGAGCAAATCCAACCCAATGCCGAACATAATCGTCTGTTTCAAAAGCGCCGGTCTTGTATTGAGTTGGGCAATGGATCTCATGCTTCTCTTCCAACTAAGCCTAGTCTGTTAACCTCCGAGAAATCGAAGAAAACAGGTTTTTAGGATTATAGTATTCTTTTTATTTAGTGTTAGTTTTTCGTGCAATACAAGTTACCCCTTCACAAATGTGAGGGGTGGCCTTTAATTTCAAATTGCTTTATAAAGCATCAACCGATTCTCATGAAATTTGTATAACAATAGACTACATTGAATATTCATCAAATTGACTTTTGTTTATTCTATGATTGAATTATAAATAATGATTTTTCTATTTTGGTCCATATCTTTTTAGCAGCCAATCACATTTTGTGAAAAGATAAATCGCTATAAAAACGTATAGAAACATGTTTATGTTAAATCCTTTTTGAGTAGTTGCTGAAAAACATTTTAAAAACAGTATTTAAATTTTCATTGAAGGGCTTGTGAACTGCTTGCGATCAAAATGAGCTCAAAATAACTTAACTAACGAAATGAATGAGCCTTATCTACAAAACTTAGTAACTTTTAATAAGTTATGGACATCTTTATAATATGTGAAGACCTACTTGACATGATGTTTAAAAAGATTCAGTAAATAGTTTAGGTGGTCTAGACCATAGAGTAATGATAGTGTATTATTACTCTATGGTCTAGAGGTACAGAAAGAGAGACGCTGTTTTTAGAGTGTTTTGTAAGTTTAGTGCTACAAGAAGCATTAAAAAGTTATCAACAAATGTTAAATAGTAATATCAATCCTAAGAAACAGTTACAATTAAAATTAATTGTATATTTAGCGCGAGTTGTATAACAGGCTATGTCCATAACTATTCAAACAAATACCATGAGTGGGCCAGCCGCAAGTATTATAAATTTCATTGCAAATAATAGACTCATCTAATAAATTAAAGTTATTACATATTTGTTGTTTATTTGCCATAAACAATATTATTTTCATTTTGTACTTGACAATTGTATGGGTTAGGCTAATCAAATTAGTATTCGGTGGAAAGACTATATAGATAAACGTCGGTTATTGAGATTTGACATTAATAAATGGTTTGTCAGTACTTAATGCCTGTGATTGATAAAAATCTGTATGCCTAATGATATTTCTTTAATATTCTAATTTTTAGATTCCAAATACGATATTCGTGATGATATTGACCTTGCTCGCTGTGAAAATGAAGGTTAGGTTAATCTAAAGGCGTTTTAAATGTACATATTGGACTTACAGCTTCCTTTGTTAGAATAATGGGTCTCCTAGTAAATATGCTTAGAATTTTAATGAAATATCGAAATTAAGATTCTGTTTTTAAATAAACATTTAAAAGTTATACCAATTTCTCTAATCCCTTCTATAATGCTGAAATAGGTGACCTTTTTAGTAATCGTTGCAAAAGTTTGTAACTGATGCTGAAGGTTTGACATTTTCAAGAGAAGGGTTACATAAATTGTTTGTACTTTCAAGTGTTCTGTGTTAAGAAAAGACTCTCTCTCTCTCTCTCTCCCATACCGTCAAACCTCACATTAGCTGGTCCAGTTTTTTGCGTGAATTTTTTGTAATACGTTAA
>JAUYWI010112971.1:0-21582 GCA_034780595.1 Parotoplana pacifica
TTTACCCTCCGGAATGTCTGTCAGAATGCATTATTGTACCTAAATACTGTAAACAATCATTGTTATACATGGTCATGGAATTAATAAAACACTTTTAAATTTGAATTTTCATCTCACTTGCGTTACTTTTGGGACACCCTGTAGTTATTAATGAATTACTTAGTTATCACTTGTCTGCGTTTATGAAATATTTATCTTCTTCTTAGCTGCTGTAGTAATCTTCATTTTGTGATTTGACTTCAGAGTCTATCCTGAAACGTTATTGTGCAATCTTCGAGAGGAAGTCGATCGTCAGCTGGGCTTTGACTTGGTGCCACGTGACTTTGTCTACTGTAAAAGTGTTGGACGATGTTTAGCTCAGGTTGGTGTCCCACGTTTTGCATCTTACCCTACAATGCACTTTTAACCCCCTTAGTCAACCTCCTCCCTAGTTAGTTTTAGAAGAGGGTGCTGTGTAATTGTAGATTAAAATAATTGTTTTAGGTTCGCGAAAAACAAGAGAATCAGATGAAAGTTAAACACTTTGCCCCACCTCATGTAAGTTTGACATATGTTTTGTAAACTAAAAAATCTCAGTGTAATGAATGGATGTGACTTTTAATCACTTGTCTCAATAGACTGGAATAATATTGCTTTTATAATTTATCAAAACAAACTGTTATTATGTAGCTGGACAATAGTCAATTAAATCTAACGTATTTCGACATGCTTACGAAGGATTAAACTTAAATGCATTTATTGCCAACATCAGCACTTATTCAAACTGTGAAAACTTTTGAATAAAACTTGATTTCTACTTTATTAATTGCAATTTCATCGTTTTTTTATTTTAGGCCTACTGTCCCGAAATATTTGTCCTGGACGCAGACACAGCTCGACGGTCTCAGCAGTCCTCAGACGGATCCCAGTCCAGAAATTCCTATGAACGGAATGGCTATGATTCCAGAAATGGTATGTATTTCTATGAACAATTCCAGGGATGGTATGTATTTCTATGAGCAATTCCAGGGATGGTTTGTATTTCTATGAACAATTCCAGGGATGGTTTGTATTTCTATGAACAATTCCAGGGATGATATGTATTCCTATGAACAATTCCAGGGATGGTTTGTATTTCTATGAACAATTCCAGGGATGGTATGTATTCCTATGAACAATTCCAGGGATGGTATGTATTCCTATGAACAATTCCAGGGATGGTATGTATTCCTATGAACCATTCCAGGGATGGTATGTATTCCTATGAACCATTCCAGGGATGGTATGTATTCCTATGAACAATTCCAAGGATGTTATGTATTCCTATGAACAATTCCAATGATTGTATGTATTCCTATGCACAATTCCAAGGATGGTATGTATTCCTATGAACAATTCCAGGGATTGTATATATTCCTATGAACAATTCTAAAGATGTTATGTTTACCTTTTTACGATTCCAATGATTGTATGTTTTTATGAACGATTCCAGGGATGGTGTGTATTCCTTTGAACGATTCTAGGGATGGTATATTTTTTATGAACAATTTCAGTGACGGATTGTATGGCTGATATGTTTTATATAAACGATTCCAGGGACATTTTGTTTTCTAATTTCCAAAGATGGTATCTATTCCTTGATAAGTCACCGTTATCGAGTCATACAAATCAATCATAAGTCGGAATACTTTTGTGGCTCCAAAATATAATCTTTGATGTTTGCTTGATTTCAGGGTACCGACTCGGGTCAGTAGGATATAACAGTCAGGACGAAGATGACAGGTATGTACATGCATTACGTAATCTTTGATTAAAAGTCTTTTTTCAAAAAAAGTTACTTCGTCAATTAAGTTTCAAATTTTGCGGTTGAATAATGACTCTATTTTGCATAACTTTTGTACTTTTCAGTATTAAACTGCTTCGTCGGACAAAAGTGTAATATTCATAGTTGATCAGATGGATCATTAAATCGATAAAAGACCATTATAAAGGTTGTCCTAGTGAATAAAAGACGACCAGAAAATGATCCACTTGATTTCCATAGCTAGTGATATTTTCCTTGTCTCCTAATTCAGTTGATCAGTCTCGCTATTAAATCTGCTTATTTTTGGAAGTGAGAATTGTTGGAGGTCGAGGTGGATGAGGGGTATAGATACATTTTATTATTTGTCGATCAGTCTGAAAATATTTCTAGGGAAGGGGAGTAACTTATAATAATAAGCTTGACTGTTGACAGGTTGATAAGGAAAATATTTTTGTAAAAGCTCACAAAGCCAAGCACTTGTGGTTTGGCATGCACCTTCAAAACTACCCAACTTGTTTCTTCTTATGCACCAATTGCAGTTTTTGTAGCATCTTGAACCAACTTACTAAATTTACTAATCTATAGATTGACTTTTGTAAATCTTTTTAGTACATAGATTTTATATGACCGCTCGTCCTACACGTGTTTATTTAAAAAATCTATTGGATTTATAGTAAATATTATTAGTTAACTGTTTTCAAATTTACATATTTAGACACAAAATTGAAGTTTTCTGTTATCGACTGACAGCAGAGAATTTTATATAGGTCTATCTGCTATCACTAGCTGTTACATACTACTGATTTAATCAAGTAGTAAAATAGTTATATTTCGTATAAAATGATAGTTTTTCTCGAAATTTTGAGAGCCATTGTTAGATAGAAAAGTTATTTTTTGCCTGATATTTTGTAACCTTGTCTCACGCGTACAATAACAAGTGTGTAGTGCTAGCCTGGTATGGCTCTAACCAGATGTTGATCCTACCTAAAATCCAGTTTTGTGTAACTTCTCTAACCATTGTGTGTTGCCAATTATTATCCAGCTAACCAGTTTGTCTCAAGTTTGGTCTTCAGTCTGTCACTACAGCATGCTAACACCACATCTAACAAGTTTGGTCATCAAACACAAATTAATTATTCTCTTCTATTATTTCCAGTGGTGAAAAATCCAAACACGAAAGTAATATTGAGACACCGCGAAGTATTCCTGAAGACACCCCAATAAGTCATCAAAAGTCTCCCGTTAACAATGCCAATACTGCCCAAAGTAATCCGAACAGCAGACAAAACAATCCTCATGACACTCAAAATCAACAACAATCATCCAATAAGTCCCCACCTGAATCGTCAGATCTCGGTTCCTTTGTGAAAGGTGGTGAACCACCACCGAGTGATGGAAGGGGTGAAACAGATAACCAATCACGAACTCTCGGTAGA
This sequence comes from Parotoplana pacifica, assembly GCA_034780595.1. Lineage (NCBI taxonomy): Eukaryota > Metazoa > Platyhelminthes > Proseriata > Otoplanidae > Parotoplana > Parotoplana pacifica. The sequence continues at coordinate 3,220 of JAUYWI010112971.1, forward strand.
AAACAGTCTCCAACATTAGATATTTACAGTCCAGAAAGACGACAGTCTATAACTAAACAGGCTTCACAAAATCCCACAAGACAAGTATCAAAGAGTAGAAGACAATCAGTTGATGACGAAGATGTCAAGAAATCAAAATCAAGTGTCTATGGTAAGAATCCAATTCAATCCAAACGAAAACAAAGTATTGGTGACGGTACTGGTGAATCTGATATGCTTAGAAGGGATAGCAGCAGTGCTAATGAGGAACAGTTGAATAAAAACAAATCAAATAGCAAGTTAAAAGGAACTCCCCAAAACTCTAAAGCTTCAAATTTAGAAAATTCAGAAGATGTGACTGCTAATTCTAGAAAGCCTCGACAACAGGGATCTCCTATAAAGCAGTCACAACCTAAAGACTCTCACTCAAAGCAGATCTCTACACCCATTTCAAGCCGACGAGGGTCCCAGCAACAAGGGGAGGAGAGTAATGGGTACCAACAAAATGAACCCGTGGCTGCAGTTAATAGACTAGCAGGTTTGGAAGATGACCCAACAGGAGAAGACGATGATTTTGACGAACGCCGTGATGAAATTGATAAACTGGCGGAGGAGATCAAGCGGCGTCGGTTAGAACTTCGTCAGTTAGGTCAGGAACACCGTGCCAAGATCAAACAATGGGAGACCGATGAGGCAAAAAGACAATCCATGGAAGATGCAAGACGCAAGGAATATGAAGAACTAGAGCGCCAGAGGCGCCAAAAAGAGGAGGCGTTGATAAGCGAACAGCATCAGGAGCTGAAGAGGTTGCAGTCGGAGTTGGCAAAACGTCGCAGGGCTTTGGAAGAAGCTCAAGCGAACCTGACTGAGGAAGAGAAGAGCCGGCGTGAAATTGAGACAGAAAAGGAGCGCGAATTAGCCGAATTGAAGGCCTTGGTGGAACAGCAAGAGATTGCTGACGGGACGGGACAAACGAGGTTGCAGGAGGTGGAGAGGGAAATGGGCGAGTTAGACCAGCAGAGGCGAGAGGTACAGGAGCGAAGGGATTCAGCGAGAAAGAAGATGGAGGCTGCCAAGAATAAGTTGGATAGCGAGAAGAAGAGGTGGGAGGAAGAGAGGAAAAAGTGAGTTTGATGTAGGGAGACTTTTGCAGGGAAATGATTTGTTTATGGCCATACCTGCAGGGAACAACACCGTTTGATTCTTGTTACCTGCTGTAAGAAAAGGGCCTCGTTAGGTTTGAAACCATAAAAACCTAAATTGTTGTATGCAATTTTTTCATGTGAAGTGTGTGATTGTATGCCATTCTCTGTCTTTGCTTGTCAGTGTTTATATATTTTTTGTGGGTCACCCTGACTTCATTATGTTGTTAGACGAGGTGGAGGGAGGGGCAGACGGCATCATCACTATGACGATGACTATTATTACCGGCATGGCCGCCATCATGGAGGAGGTAGGCATGAGGCTAGTGGTGGCGGAGGCAGACATCGAAGGGATGGCAGTCGGGGTGGATCTTCAAAGGAATCCTGGTGGCGGTTCTTGACAGAAGATGAGAAGAGGCGTTGGGCTCATATGACGGATGCAGAGAGGTATTTGTCTGTGCTGAGCTTGGCCATAGATAGTACAGTGGTTCTTGGAGAGTTGGGCCATAGCATAGTGATGCTTGAGCGATATGGGCCATAGATAGCATAGTGATGCTTGGAGATAATTATGGGCCATAGCCTAGTGGTACGTGGAGATATGGGTCGTAGATAGCCTAGAGGTCTTGGAGATATGGGCCATAGATAGCCTAGTGGTGCTTGGAGATTGGGCTATTGATAGCCTAGTGGTGCTTGGAGATATGGCCACAGATAGCATAGTGGTGCTTGGAGATATGGGCCATAGATAGCATAGTGGCGCCTGGAGATATGGGCCATAGATAGCGTAGCGATGCTTGGAGATTGGGTTATTAGAGGTATATAGAAAATGCCCATACTGCTTTGATTAGGGCAAAGATGTGTACTTTTTTGCCAAATTCTAGAGAACGTAGTAGTTTTGTTTCATTTCTTAGAAAGTAGTTGCATATTATATCGCACATTAATGGTCAACTATTAGATTTATCTACTAAAATGTTAAAATTCCAGACCTTTCAGTTTTGTGTTTCTTTGTTTGAATTTTGTACAAGATTAAAGAATTAATTTATTGAGCCACAACCCGATCAAAATATGATGACTCTCAGAAATGTAGCGTTATGTGTTGGTAAAAATTGAAACATTTCTTAATAGTTTATGAAGAAAATAATCTGTTTTTGTTTAAATACGATAAGAGACCTATAGTTCTTTTGATCTGTATACTCATAACTAATCAATTTTCTACTGGAAGGTCAGGATTGTTCAATGAATTGTTGTCAACTATGATTGTATGGCTTCTGTGTTAGCTGAAGTTGTACCTATTTGGCATTTTTAGACGCGAAATTGAGCGGCGGGCACGCGATGATGAGGAGACGAGGCTGAGAGAGGAGGCCGAAAGGAGACGCGCGGAGCACGAGCGTAAAGTGCAGGAGGAGAAGGAGCGGATGGAGGAGGAACGCCGAAGGTAAGTGGGACCGTCCGTATGCCTAATATGCTGCCATTTTTATTAAGGTGAATTTCATGTGTGTAATGGAAACATATTCAGCTTTCGAAAATTTAATAGAAATGAATTGAACTAGATGGATTTGCGACCATAGACTAAAGTTACACATAAAGTCTGTTATTTCTATCAGGATTATCCGATATTATTATTTTCAAGACTCCTAAAATATGCAGTGGCGCGGGTTTGACGTGGGACAGAAAGTCAATATTTTTTAAAGTTGATAGTTTACGAGAGATGAACGTTTAAAATAGCTTTACATTCCTACGGTAGAGAGCTTTTGTTTAGGGTCCGACGTTATTAATTGCATTTCTTCATCAATGACACCTTAGAAACAGTCTGTTTGAGAGAAGTATGGGACCAAATTAGGAAATTTTCAACACCATCTTCACTGGATAGAGTTGTGGTCAAAATTGTATCAGCATGATATTGGTCTTATACTAACTCTTTTTCTTTTGCTGGAGATTTAAAAACCATAAAATAAGTATTGGATTTATTGGTTACAATTTCCCTTCTCGACGTTTCTTTAGAAATAAAACTGGAGCTAATGCCGAAATTTGTTTATCTACATAGTATGCCTACTTACAAGATTTTAATTAAGCAACGAGTATCTACATAGGTGATCGAGTTTTGAAACTTTGGGTGTCTAAACTGTATCGCTAACAGTAGCAATCTCGCTCAATAATTATTGAAAAGTAACTTTAGCAACACTTTAGCAAGTTTATTATTGACACTGTTTAGACTGGCACTCTCAATCAATCAATAATCACTTAGATGGTTCTTGATCGTATTAGTGTTGAAAATGGTCGATTGTTTGTCTGTTAATGTGTCTTAATTGAGCTGACAACAGTGACCCAGCATGCCACCAAAAGCACAACTGCAGGTCCCCACTTTGCTCTATACGTCATCACACAGTAGCCATTCGGGAGGACCTCTTCTTCATTTAATTAAAATACTCGCAGGGTGGTGGAGGTCTAATAATTAAGACGAAGAGTTTAAAGTAGTCGATGGCTTTGTAGGTATTGCTTTTTTTCAATCTCTCTGGTTAGATCTATGATACTGCTACTGTTACAAGTTTAGTTATGTGATGATGTTTATGAGATCAACACTCCAGCAGTTGATGTTGGCAACAGTGTTGAGTAGATCACAAGTATGCTCGAATGCAATTGTGTACTTTTTATGAAGAGGGTTTATTTGCATTGACATTGATACAGATTTCAATTAATGCAACAATTAAATGTCGGCCGCTAAATAACTGTGCAAATTAACTGTAACAAAAGGGGGGAGGGGGTTGATGATAATTATGTTGAAGTGATTAGAATGTTATTCAAATTGTTTAATCAGCTGTAACGTCTGTGAAAAAAATTGGTTTGTCGACATGCATACTTACTGTGGTTTTACATTTTGCTTGCTATTTAAGATTTTCTTTTGAGCTTTTGTGGTGTGTCGTTGATTTACTATCGTGGTGAAAAGAGCTATTAAAATGTCTTTATTTAACAAAATCCCAGAAATGAATGAAAACCATTTCCTGTCGTTGATCTATTTATTTTGTAATAATAATTTATTAAAAAACAGCTACAAGAATAGAGGCTGAAAAGATAAACCTAAAGTTTATGGAAGCCTTAATTGTTCAAGACAAGCTGAAATCTTCTTGGTTATATCATGCTTTCAACTATACGCAGTTGATTACTGGGCTGAATTTAATTATTCATTCAGACAATTTTGATGAAATTGTTTTGTTTACTGAAAAGTAAACAAATAAAATTAAAAGTCAACATGCTTCGATATATATAGTAGAACTTATCTTCCTGCTTTTATTTTTATTTGATAGTGTAAATTATTTACTTTTCCAAAAGAAAGTACTCCACCCAACGTTGATTCATATAATGTAGTAGAATATTATATTCAACTTTCACACAATATTTTGTCATATAATGTGAGAAATGAATTATTTTTTAGATTTATAAAATTTCTAAGTAATGGTTCACTTTTCTGGACTTTCTGGAAGTTTTAAATAAAATTTACATCAATCAAAATAGATATTGCGTAAAATTCTTCAAAAATGTTAGCTACTGATATGAACTGAACAAGATACAAGGTCGATTACAGCATATTGTTTACAGCTTATTTAAATTACTTTGGGTATCTATCACACAACTGTTTTCCAGAACCATTTTATCCCGAAAATGGTTCCAAGAGAACAGTCTGAGCTGTTGAAGAAATGGTCATTAAGGTCTCCTTTAGCTGCTCTGACTGTTCTTGAAAATGTGGAGGATCATCTCAGAAGCAGACCTTCTCTATATCACCAAACCTGTCTGTTTGGACAACTAAAGTTAAGCAGCTAGTTCAAAGCATAATCTCTAATGCCTAGAGGTTGTTGTGGACAACAAAGGTTTCCCTGCAACTTGTTGTGTTTATTTCGTCTTCTTACCTTCGATTCTCTGTAAATAATCTGTTTCATTATAAATTCAAAGAGATGGAATTGTTTCCTTTATTGTGAAAATTTTGGTGGAAAACTTTAATTCTTTGTGGTACCTAGTAGTGGCCCAACGTCATCTAGATCACGATAATTTCACTGCCTCAGCTTTATTCAATTTTATGTAAATTTCTGGCATTTCCGTGCCTCTTACTAATAACCACATCTTTTAAATATTAAATGCAATTTAATAGAGGAAAAATAAATAAAACGGAAATTTCTAAATTATACCAATCAATCGATACTCCTTCTATATTTAACTTCAAAACAAAACGGCTTTCTCAGTTTTCTTTTGTTAAAAACCACTTACCTAATTACCTATTTCTAACCTTATTATACCAAACCTACCGACCATATTGAAAACTGAATTAATGAATTGTAATTTTACACAAGAACGACTAACTGCTTTGTATATTTGTATGGATAAATCATTTTGTATAATGATAAATAACTAAACGATAACTCAATTATATTCTAAAATGGTTATTATTCTCTTAAGTAGAAAGTATCTATAGCGTTAAAGGGGACTACATTTACAAAAGAATTAAACAAAAAATAAAAAGGTAGATTTCTGCTGATATAGAAGATTTTTTTGTCAATTAGGTATAATCTATTTGGGTTTATGGCGGAACCTAATACAACCTCTAAAGAAGAATGTCTCTTCAACTAGGGGCAAAGCCAGAACAGTAGGTACGAACATTGTGGCCAAGATCAACAAGATTCAATTAATCACATCCACCTTATGAAGTGTCCATCATAGCTGGATGCAAATGTAAACTGACGTTCTTTCCATGCAAAGAAGAGATTTATCTCAAATCAGAATGAAAGTTTTCAACAAAGAGCCATAGCACACTTGATTCATTGTTGCGCGACTGACTTTGAACTTGAAACCTGTTTTTACCCCATATACTTACTTGATGAACAGATTTTCAAAAACGGTGGGACTGGACCAACTGCCTGCTACTCCGCAATTGGCCTGGCCATGTCCTAGCTCATGTGAATGCTAGAAAAATGTGAATAATTTGCAATATTGAAATCCATCTACATTTTTTATCCATAACTCAGCCTAATGCATGGGGTTTAGAAAAAAGAAGAGAGCGTGTCTAGCCTGTTGAAACGAAGACGAAATTATCTCTTAAACAAACAATGACTATGATGTTCTTCATTTTTAAAAGTTATAATGTCGTGGGTTAGTGATATGCTATTTGTAAACTATTGATTGTATATATCGTTAATTAATTATTGTGTACAATTGTAAACTGAATATTGATGGTTATCATAATACTGAATGAATAGTTGGTTTGAACTGAGGCGCAATTGATTTGAGTGAATGAATTTGTCTACACAGGCAATTGCTTGAGAATTAGTACCTAATTATGAATTGCATCTGCTGGTCTGTCTGTGGCAATTTGGTTGCCAGGAAGTGACCGATTCGGCCTTGGATTGAAACTAAGTGAGGTCTGGTATGACGTGTTCTACAAGATCAATCCATCAGCTACTTTGTCGTCCATGCTCACACTTGGCGTGTTGACTGATTGTCTGCCACTAGGTACTCTTCTAGCCTACATACTTCAGTCCGTTCGTTCCCAGATCAGTTGGAATTATGTATAGACAAATTAAATAAATTGTTTGAAATATCTACAGTTGGGGTTGTTCTAATCTCTTAATTTGTAGAATTATTCTTGAAGCAGGTACAACAGTACGATAGCCTTTTGAATACCCCAATAATTACTCTATTTTTTTACTTGTTCCTCTCTAAACCGTCAGCAGGGGTAGAGTCAGTTGCTTGATATTGGACATCCCCGTGGGCTATTTAATAGCAAGCATATTAGGAAAGCTTGAGATACTTCGTAGCATGCATGCAGTTGTTTGGGGAAATCTGGGGTGCATGGTAACAGACAAGTAGTTGCTAGGGCAAATTTGGGGTAATTGATGACAGACAAGTATTTGTTAGGGAAAATCTGGGGTGTATGATAATAGACAAGTAGTTGCTAGGCAAAATCTGGGGTGTATGGTAATGGACAAGTAATTGCTAGGCAGAATCTGGGGTGTATAAAAATAGACATGTAGTTGCTAGGGAAAATTTGGGGTGTATAATAACAGATAAGCAGTTGCTATGGAAAATTGGGGTGTATGGTAACAGACATGTTGCTAGGGAAAATTTGGGGTGTATAATAACAGACATGTAGTTGCTATGGAAAATCTGGTATTTCGCAGCATTCATGCAATTTCTTGGGAAAGTATCGGGTATTTGGCAACAGACATGCAGTTAATATGGAAAGTTTGGAGAGTTTGGTAACAACAAATGCAGTTCCTCAGGAAGGTCAGGGATATTTGGAAACAGGCATTTAGTTGCTAGGGAAAATCTTGGGTATTTGGTAACAGACATGTAGTTGCTAGGGAAAATCTGGGGTATTCGGTGGAAGGCATGCAGTTGCTAGGGAAAGACTAGGGTAATGCTTCCCCTTTTGTTTTTGTCGAAGCAGTAAGCTGATCATACTAAGGGAGGCTAAATATGTATAGATTGAAAGATAAAGTGACTGTCTCCTATTCCCCCACCGGATGTACCTGGGAAAGTTGTAAGAAATAGGTAGTGAAACTAATTTATTGGTAGACAATGTGACATTGGTATAGCTATTTACTAGCCCTGTAATTGCATTATGTTGTATTTTCATACTCATTGAATTAGCTGACTATTGTTAGAATATGTGTACTATTTGAAGAAGGGGACTAATGAAGTGGTGTATCTGAAGATTGCACTATTCATTTCAATTTGTCAGTAGCCTCAAAGTCCTCGATGAAATTTGATTCAAATTTGGATCACTTATTATACAATTGTATCTATCTTCATATGTTAGTTTACCTAAAAATCGGTCTTTTTCCTGGGGAAGTGAAGGATAGCTTTACAAAGGTATAATTAAAGTTCCAGTTGGGTACATTATGACATTTTATGAGAACTGGTTGTGTTGTTTTTGTCTGTATATGTTTTAATAATGATTTTATGCATAGAAATTTGACAGTTCTTGTACACCAGCCGTCTGTCAAAGGTGGCGATTTCATATCAATATTACTTGTGTTGCTGTGGTTATAATTCTTTTTTCTGTTGTATAAGTGGTTTTCATTGTTTTCATGATAATTATTATAATGAACACTACCTAATATTCAATAATTCTAATATGAATTAATAAAAATGCTCTTACAAATGAATATTCTTCTTTCCTTCCTAGCTACGTTTGATAAACCATCCTACTTTGACGGTTTCCTCAATCTTTCTTATCTTGATCTTCTCATAATACGATCTCTTCTTCGATTTATCGATTCTATTTTTTTCGTAGCGAAAAGATTTTATCCTTGGGACGAGTAAGGGTCACTTATACATTGTATACTACTGCTATTTTTATGTTGATTTTTGACTTTTATATTCAGGAATGAGAGGGGTTATTTTGGGTCTGATGATCCTGACAGGTAAGAAGTGGCTGGAAAAGACACTAATATGGCTGGCTAGCAATCGGCAATCTCTAATGTAATCATCATTATATTATGCATAGCAATGCTTAAAACTACAACTAAACTAAATACTTATTGGCGTCTGTAAATGCTCAGCTAGGAGACTCTAGATACTAAATTGATTATTTGTTTGAATTTTTTATTCGATGTCCAAAAATATTGGTTTTGGGAAATTCATAGTTGTTTTTTGGTTCCAGTTAAACTGTTTAACAAAATAGACGATATTAGGTTTTCCTACAAAAAAATCATTAGTTTATAAGAATTGGCACAAAACAACACAGATTTTCAGGGATCACACACTCATACTTATTTATACTTTTCCCTAGATTTTGAAGTAAACCACTTTCATTTAAATGTTGATCGGGATAATTATATGGCATTACCGCTAAGTTCGGCGCTTCTAATAAAACAAGATTCGGAAAAGTGGGTTTGATACAGTCGAAAGAATTTCTTTTAAAAAATATTTGGTATTTAAATTTCATAACCAAAGTAAAGTAGCAAATTGCCTATTCGATGGTATGAAAATTATTTTGCATCAATTAGTTTGGATGGTGTTTTAGCATCTGAATTGACCATTTTTGGACATGATTGTCCGAGGGCATGTTACAACGCATACAATTAGTAGATGCTAAGCTTCTAGTCTATGTGAAGCAGTTTTAAGGTGAACACAATCACGAATGATTTTATAGTGTTTTGCTAATTCTATTGTTTGTATTTATGCTTAAATAACACATTAAACTTGAATGTCTTTGGTTGGTCTTAGTAATTAAATGTGTTGCTACTGGTGTTCTAGGTTTGAAAATGAACAACGTCGCTGGGAAGAAGAACAACGACGTCTACAAGAAGAGGAAGAGGCGAGGAGGGCAGAGGAAGAAGAGGCCATTCGAAGGGCGCACATGGAGGTAGGGGACTGAAATTCTAGATATTTTTTATATGAATCATATATAGAGAACATGAAACGTTTGATATTGTTATTAAAGACCATAATGGTAACATCACTACATAAAAACCTTGGGGTGAATGAAATGCATTAGATAACTTAAATTTTCTGTTTTTTTTTTAATTTAGCGTCAAGTCCCACACCTGCTGATCGAGGAAGCCCTATTAGGAGAAAGTGAGGACCGTTTATGCTATTCACATCTACTGAGAATAGGACGTAGAAGTTCTAATTGTCCTATAAAAATGCATTTTTTCAAAAGTGATATTTAATTGCAATTAATGACTCAATGATTTAACATGATTTATGATTAGTTTCTAGGTCATATGTATTGCTTTTGGAATGATTTTATTCGCTAAAATAAAATGTGTAAACAGAATTAGTGACTTTGGATAAAGCTGTAATTTTTTACTTAGCACATTGATAAAGACTATGGAGATATGCCATTATGAAGGAATTCCATATATTAGGATATTAAATTTAGCATTTTTTCTATCTAAATAATTATGTACAAGATTTTTATATAATTATATAATTATATACAAGATTTTTATATAAGGCCAATTTTTGACACAAAAATGTTCATAACATTTTAAAAATCAATATTCGTCTGGAGTTGGCAGAAACACAATTTGTTTTTCTTAAATCACAAAAATAAAATTTTCAAAAATGTTTGGCTGTCAGGTTGTACCTTGGTCATAAAAATCAATAATTTTAGGAAGGCGAAATATTGAATAATGCTAAGTTTGCCGTGTACATATATATACCAATTTAATATTTTTTGACTTCAGGATTGAATTTTTTGTGAAAGTACATAAACCGTCACTTAACCGTGTGGGAAAGGGTTAGAATCGAAAAATATTGAGAGTATGTACTATATGGGTGTGGGTATTATCACCCCTCCTTCGAAATCTACAAAGGATTAAGTTTTGATATTGTAGGAGAATATTGATATTATTTTTTCTAATTCGTTGATTCAGCAAATTCTAATAAATCAGCCAATAGCGGTGCTGATAATTCATCTGTGGATATTCCGGAAACTTTAAGTAAGATCCAAGGATATAGGTGACCTACATACATAGATGACCTATATTTATAACTATCGTTTTTCGTGATTAATCTATGGTAATCTTTTTTATATGACCAGTAGTAGTGAAGATGGACCCTTATTCACACAAGGGGGATAAAAAATAAGTTGGGCTTGGTCTACTCAGAATTAAATTCTGAGTTGATTAAGTCCAACTAATTTTTGACCCCCCTGAGCAAAGAAAATTGTAAAAGCGTCTTGAGCATAGGAAACATGCAGGTTTAGAAGTAGGCTGGTGGTAATTTGGTAATTTTCAGTCAGTGCCGCAGTGAATATTAAACATGTTTTCCTTTATACTTAATATTGTGAGAACAGGTATGTTACTATCTGAGGTTCATTTTGGACTAAAGTTTGATTTATTTTGGAATATTTTTATTATTGGTAGTTGATTTTGGAACTTGTTTACCAATTCCCAGTTTTCTTGCCTACAATATATATTTTAATTTATTCTTTTCTCGTTTTGAACTACCCTCTGTCCTAAAAGTCTGGTCACATCGATTTTAATCAATTATTCTGAATTGAAAATTAACATTCTTCAGTTAAATATAAATGATTACTACGTAGTTACTATAAATATTTTATAAATAAAAATATTGTGATTGGTTGCAATTATCAACATGTTGGATTTAGCATATAAATAACCCATGTATAGTTGATTAAAATCAGTAGCACGAAAAATGAACTAAACAGAAATTGTGAACTTTCCGAAAGAGACAGACTTGACATTTTAATATGCTGTCAGAGAATTAAGGACAATGCTGGAGAAGAATCATTATGTACTATCTAGTTTCATCGAATGCCTGTAAATATACATAGATCATGTTTGTATATTTTCTAATTATAAAAAACCTCTGTTTACATGCATACCCATAAAGTATACTTATTGAAAGAATTGTACCCAACTTGTGAAGGCAGCAATTTCAGTAAGACTGTACTCTGATATGCTCTTAAAATAATTACTGGAGATGTGATAGATCAATGATATATTTATTCCAATTTGGAAAATCACAAATCCTTTAAAACCTATGGTTTCCTGATCATACACATGAACCACAAATGCCACACACTGTTGTTAGCATATCGTGAGGTTTTGGTGGATGTGTTTGACATCAACTCAGAGGATTTTATGTTCCTAGATGGAATGGAGGCCAAATGCATCCATCAAGATTATCCATCATGATTGAAATGGAGATATGGAGAATGAGGTCAATTATGATCACAACAATGAAGTGGCCAACACAATAAGGTGAAAGACCCAGTATTTCAAAATCAGACTGAGCAGCTAAATTGAATGGATAGGCGCCGCAACAGCACCTGTCACAGATTAGGGAGACTACTAAACTGTTCTCCCAATGTTGCAAGCAGAACATGTAAAGCCTTAAAAATAAAATATGCAAGAAAGTTTCAAGTCCTCCATTATCTCAATAGAATGTTCAATGATGAGCTGACTTTGTCAATATGTATCCACACTGTTCAAGATTAACAGCCTTTTTTTTATGAGAAATGGTGGTATTTTTTTCGCCGGAAAAAGCATGTTTATAGTTGTAGTAATTCCCCTGCTTCATTTGAACATCCACCATCACATGCTCCAAAAATGATGTATCATTCTTCTGCCATCTATTAGATGAAGAAATCATCCCTACATGTAAGCAGTTAGGTATCACTAATCTTCAGTTTGATAATGCAACTCCACATGTTGTGGAAAATGATGAAGCTTCAATTACAGCAGTGATGGCTCATCATCCAACAATTAGTGTCATCAGACAGCTGGCACAAAGCCCTGATGTCAATCCCTTAGACCAAGGACTCTTTTGTTTGATTGCAGATCGTGTAGAGCTCCGGGACCCTGTGAATCGCGATACCTTGCATACTGCAGTCATTGATGAATGGAACCAATTACGCCGAATAAATATTATGAAGTTTGTGGTAGACCAAACAATAAGTGCGTCGATAACTTTCTTTATCTTTGGGTGGAAATAGATTTATTTAGATACATATACCATTGTAGGTAATTTTTATTCTTGTTTTGATAATAACAATAAATTTTTTATGTACTTAAACCTTTTTATATTGATGCGACCAGACTTTTAGGACAGAGGGTATGTACTATATAAATAGTGTTTATAAAAAAAATATTCTTACCCCAAATAGCATCAAACGTAAATAACGTGAAAAAATTGTTCTAAGGGATATACGATAATGAGCAAATGCGAAGTCACTTTCTACCAATCCAAATTCTCCAGATGTCCAAGAATCAAATGGACCACTTGTTATAGTATCAGAATTTTCATTTTGTGAAAATTTAATGGTTGTCGCCATACGATTAACCGAACCGCTAGATAATTGTTCAGAGGAGAGTCTTGCTGTATCTTTAGCCAAATGTATCAAAGGGTTTACAGCACTGGGGCACCCAACAGACAGCAAAATGGGTATACTCCAAATAACAATAAAGGGTCCTGTTAGCCCATTGATAAGTACAGAAATGCAAGGTAAAATAACACCTGTATGTTCGCCATACCAAATAATATAAGCCGCTTGCCAAGGAATCTTTGAAATGGTTGGTTGGTGTCCAGTAATGTAAAAACTATATTGACTAAGTAGAGTCATAAAACAGATAGCAAACCAAGAGGAACCCAAATCAAACGTGGACGAATAAAATCCTGGAGAGAACAATGATAAAATTAAAATTAATAACAAAAATAGCTAAAATAGCACTATTTCAACTCCCTCTTTTAATAGGCCAATATAATGTTATTGTAAATAGAAATTTAATATTTATAAAATCATTATATTGGTCAGTCGCTGCTGAATGCTTATAGAATAAGTCAGTTTACAAGTATTTGTAACTATTGCTCGTTAAAATATAAAAATAAATTCTTACAGAACATGAAATATTGTGATTTCGCCTTAAAATGGTTCTACTAAATATTTTTGAACACTGTGAACAGTACCCAATCTGATTTCAAATACTACCAGAAGGTCCAAACATAAACTTACCCCAAGATCGCAGTCCAGCAAATAAAAGTATAATGGCCAACAAAATTATAATAGAAAATATAAAGCCATCTCCTAAAAACAAGACTCCAATCAACATAAATAAAAACAATGTAGTAAGGTGCCATGCTGAATAAACACTGCCTAATCCATATACTTTAATGGTAGGTCCCTTCTCAGATGAATTATTAATATTGGCAGCAGCAAGATGTTTCATTTTTTGAAAAAAATATGGCACTAATGATGGCCAATGCGATGCTGACTGAGGAATATTTATATTAGGCTCAGTATCTTCTTGGTTCTCGATCATCATAATCATTAGCGGCCATTTAAAAAGGACAAAAAGACCAATGATACACGTTCCTAGAGTAAGGCGAGGGAAAAGTGTTTGAAACCAGGGTTCCGTTTGCTTTAGAAAACCTTCAGGTAATATTTGAATTGTCCAATGAACCGCTAAGAAAACTGAAGCAAGGCTTGGAATGTAGTATGCCACTGAAACCGACCATGATGAACCATTCAGATTATTATGGTAGCTGAGCCAGTATCGATGTATTACAACCATACCACTAAGAACTATTAGTGCACCAAAATAACGCCACGATTTATATTCTCTAAATAAATCTGAAATAGAGCCGACAGATCTTGTAAGATCCAATGAGTTACACCAAAACTGTTCTTCGCGACAGACACGCCAATTTATAGATAGTGCTGTTGCTACAGAAGTCACAAAAGGAAGTCCTGTCAGCAGGGCTAGCAGGAGATATCGCCGCCGTAATAGAATCCATTTTTTACAATCACCAATCAATGTTTTACGAAAAGCAGAAAAGAAAATAGTGTTAATGATGTTTCGAAGCCCAGAAAAAAGGATCATCGATTGTATTGCAAAACGCAGTATTATGTCTTCATTTATAATAAAACTATTGGAAAACACACAGAGAAAAGTAAAGATACACAACGATAGTGCCATGAAATTACCTAACATTTCATTCTCTTTCAATTTAAAAACAGTATTTTTATTGAGACAAAACATGCACCACAAACCAATTAATGACAGAGATAATACAAAAGAGACAACTGTAAAATCAACAAATATCAGAGAAATAATAGCACACGCTAAGTTTATGATCCATAACAAATCCACGAAAAATGATTTTTCAATATAACTACAGAGACAAAGGAAAGATATCGAACACAAAAGAATGCCTTGACAAATACGAAGTTCATCAAAACGTGTCCACTTGTCTCGAAACAGATTACTTAGTCGATTTAGCAAAACCACAGTTTCAGTAACAGGAAAATTATTGGTAGTGTTTTCTTTCTCAATCAATTCTTTTAGTTTCCTTATTGAATATTCAACTTCCTCAACAGATGAATCCACTCCAAATTCACGTTGATAGTGTGTTAAAAAGTTATATACCTAAAAGGAAAATACGATTTTATTAAAAACTACTACACAAATCTTCTGCAAAAGTCTAACATACAAAAATATTCATAATACTGTTATACGTATACCAGTATTGTGGCTGACAATATGGTTGATATAATATTATTAAAGTTTGATAGGTAGTGCTTTTAGGTAGCGTTACCACAACACATCTTCATTTAAGAAAGATGACCAAGCGTTTTGTTAAGTCACAATGTCATGGAAGCTAGCTCACGTAGAATTTAAAAATCAAGATTTATAGATATTCTAAGTTATATAGATATGTCTTCTGATGTTGAGAGCCCATGGCAAGGTCATCTGCGAATAGGAATTTCGGGGTCTCTTCGGGCATCTCTTCGTGTATGTCAGAAATCGAGATTAGGTGCAAGCACACTTACTTGTGGTAGGAAATACTTGCTTGCTGCGCCATTTAACCAGACTCTCGCTGTTCTGTCTGAAATAAAATGCCATATCCAGTCCACGTAGCATTTTGGTATTTTGGGCCTTTGCATTTTCACCATCAGTCCTCCCTTCCACATTTTGTCATAGACTCTGCTGAAATCGTATAGTGTCATAACTCTTCACTTGGCTGGCTTTTCTCCATACTGATGGAACTTCTTTTCTTGTCCAAAATTCATTACATAACTCAAGCATGGTTCCTTTCCACTTTTCCCCTGCTCTTGTTTATCGGAGGAACATAAATATTGTGGATTCTGAGTTTCTTTTTCTTCATGCGAATCTTCATTGCACACAATTCTGTGAATTTATCATTTTCGTTTGTTGGTCTTTTGTTTAATTCTATGTATTTCCATTTACTTTTGACGTAGATTGCACCTCCCCCTCTCTTTTGACTGGTCCATTGGGCTTTCTTTTTTTTATCTTTCTTTGAAAACGGGATCGTCAAAGCCATGCAGTTTTGGGCTTTCTTCATGCTGACCTCTTGGATGGAAATCACGTCTGGTTCGACAGTTTTGTGTCCTAGCTAATAAATCTTATCCCTGGTATGCGTGTCAATATTCCATATTTGATGGGCCTGGTTTTCTCTCTACAGAATGAGGTTCCAGAATGCTAGACTTCTGTAACTTTTCCTCAACGCACGACTTTCTAAAAAGGTCCAGCTAGTGTGGTCTTTTTTCGGAGACCCCTGGAGGAGATCTCCCCGGTACCTCCCGACGGCGACGTACTATTCTCTTTCTATTTTGATTGGAAGTAACATGATGACGGTCGGGAAGGAGCTTCCAGGCCTCCTTACAAATACCGGGCGAGCCAGCAATTTGTTTGTAGATCTTAGACCGTTAGCGAAGTTTCATATCTTATCATGATTAATAGAAGAGGCGGTTTGATGAGGAGTTTCCTTCTCCTGGTAGTGTTCTTATCAGGACAACAATCCTAGATAACCGGCCGTTGGCTATTCCGCCCTTTTAGTGGTCTCGTATTTACTCCTATTGGAATGTTAGTCACCCTCCTCACCACACCAATGTGGTGGGGGAGCCAGTTTAGTTGCCGATCATCCGACAATGGAACAGGTAGTGCTGTTTTACATGTTAACAGCAGCAGGTGGAACCTTGACCCTTACCTACATTGTTCTAGGACTAGAGGCGGTTCACCTTGAAGACCTGCTGCGGATATGGGTACGACCTACCCAGGAAAATAATACTCACTCACTAACTTTTCAAGGGTCAACAAAAGCGTTTCCCCGCAAGAACCGCGGTGCTTGCGGGATGTCTGGAGCCCCCTCACCGTGGACGACGAGGTATTAATTACTGACAAAGGACCTATAACTTTGAAAGACTTTCAATTATATCTGTACCGGTTTTACACAATGTTCATATTTTCTACTTCCAAGATTGTTTCAATTACTTTGCCAAATGATTTGTGACAACAGTTACATTTGAGTAATCCATTACTTAATAAAATTAAAATACACATAATTACCTGTTTTGCATTAGCTAATGCAGCTTTAGATCTATGTTGCACTGAAAATAACTCAGATCGAAATACACCCAAATTTGAATAAGGTATAGGAATGCCGGTTAACAATGCCAAAGATGGCACTAAATCTATTTGATAAAATTCAGGATTTTGATTTGACTGTGTGTTAGTTGGGAATACAAAGCCTTTCTTAGAATAGAAAAAGATCCCTGCATCCACCTCGGGTTCTGAGTCTCCTCCATGATCTCCTGAATATGTCATACCATGGTCACCCATTAGTATAAGAAGTGTTTCATTATCTATGCTGGATAATGCCTTTCTAAACATACATATCAAAAATAGATATAGTTAAATACATTTTAATATCTACACACTAAGAAGAACCTAAATTTTAAAATGTCACTATCCAAGTAATAAACCAATTTAGCAATAGAAGTCCCGTTTATAAATAATTAAAATTCAAAATTAGTTTCTGATAAAGCATTGCAATTATTGCCTAAATGGTAATCTTCACTTATTTATAATAAACAAATAATTACTTTAAAATGGTGTCTATCTCAATCAATTTTCGTTTCATTTCAGGATGATTTTGTCCATATGTATGACCACAATGATCCACTCCTAAATAATGAGCAATCAAGACTTTCCAATCTCTATCATTCACACTTTTATTAAATAGTTCTGCTGTTAAATGATAATTAACTCCATTGTCAACAGTGTCCAAATCTTTTACAACAAAAGACGGAAATGGGTAATATCGAATAAATCTAAAAGAAAATCAACCAATTATAAAATAGTAGAAACTGAAATGGAACAAAACAACTATTAGGCATTTATATACAAAATCATTAATGATGCAAAATGTGAATATGTACACAAAACAATAAATAATTAAAACTAAACCAACAAAGCAGATACTTTTTAAAACCTAGATTTGATATACTCACAATTTCATTTGTTTAATGTAGGTATAGCACCAAATATTGATAAATTCATCATAGTATAGGGGGTTTCAATAAAAATGTCATTTTCTATGTCAAATAATCCATAAAAATCAGTGATATCATTAAATTGGTAATTGACACAGTAATCATAAATACATGGTGTGTATCAATTTAATAGATTTTGAATTTAGAATATTTTGTCATTTAAATGTATGAACTGTGCATTGTGCAAATATCAACATTACACATTTATCTGCCATAATGGAAGCAACTATCGACCATATAATTTTTTTATGTTACAACTGAAATAAATGTCATCAATTGAGCTACACCTCAAGTTATTGACAGCCTGGGGAGAGGAGAATGTGGGGGTTAAGGGAGGTCCACCACCCCCCAGGCTTCGTTGATGCGAATATAGCTAATGTCGGAGCTCATTAGCCTTAGCCTCTCATGAAGCAAGACCGTCTGTGCATG